>CAUYSK010019909.1:0-15778 GCA_963575035.1 Avahi laniger | reverse complement strand
GTACGGCTTTGGGGAGGCTGCAGAGAGCGTGTGGGGCAGCGTAAACTCCACCTGCACCGCTCTCAGATTCGGGATTTTGCGTTTGCCAGTTTATGCGACCACTTTGGCGGGACAGGTTGTATCCTGTTTGTTCTAGAGTTGAGTGATGTTCAAGGCCACTCAGCTAAGGAGCGGCAGCCCCAGGGCTTGGACTTCAAGTTCTCTGATGGCATAGACAGAGACTCTGGCTCAGCTAATCACAAAGTCACCAAGGGAATCCACTGGAGGCGTTTGAGGGAGCTCATGGGATTTCAGAACCAGGCTTTCAGAGGACAGGCACCGGGTACTCTCTCCGGGTTTTAGAATTTGGTGACACTCTAATTCAAGTATGGCCACTCAAATGAATGAACTCCGGTGGCTTTCTGTCTTTTTATCATTCTGTTCCTTGTCTGCTCCTTGTGTTCTGTACCTATGGCAATACTACCCCACCCCTGCATGAAAGACACTCCAAGAGGGAAGAATGCCTAAGCGAACAGACAGAGGCGTGCTCTCCTCTGGGCTACGGGTCAACCCAGCTAGAGTAAACCCTCTCCCAAAGCGGATTAGAAGTGCCTGGTATTTATTACCTAATGGCCTGCTCTTCATAAGGCATTTTCCCTGAGCCATAGGCTTGGTAACAAATGCAGTAAAAATGGGGAAAATGCTGATTTAGTGTAACAATATGGGATGATGATGTAATCTATGTAGTAAACAAGAGTAGAAATTGAGTTATAAATAATCCTTTTATAGCAATTTTGAATATCTGGGATACCAGATGTGTAGTAAATACAATCACTTTATGGAAATTCCTTTCCTTTGAAAAGATGAGGAAACGATCTATAATATAAAGTTACATATGTGCTGCTCACATGGACTTTATTTTGTGCTTTTGGTTTGATTTGTTGAACTCTTCTTTGGTCCCCTCTATAGAATAGGCCAAGTTCAGCATTCGCTGGTATTGTGTGCCTAAACCGTGGGACAGAAAATTTGGGTCATTTTGCTGCATCTAGTCAGTCCTAAGGCTGGCCTCATGCTTTGTGAATCTAAGTTGCATAGTCACTGAATGAAGTGTGTCACCCCCCAAAAGTGCAGTGTTCTTTCTTGGATCTGCGATTTTGAAGAGATCTAGAATTTTCTCTCACTTGGGCTTTAAGTTCTGTTAGGGTAAGCCTTCCAGAGTTTTGAAGGCAGAATTTTTAATAAACTTTGTTTCATGACACCCTCTAAGAAGACTAAGACCCAGACAATCCAATCCCTCTAGCTCTGTGGTTCTCTACTATCCTATTTCTTTGCCTTCCCCATACAAGATAAGCACCATCCTGAAGTCTGTGTTCATTATTCTCTTGCCCTTTTTATATACTGTTATCCCATCAATATGCCTTCTAGGAAACTGTTTTTATATTTATTGTTTTTAACTCTATAAAATTAAATTGTTTGATGCCTAGATGGATGTGTTCCTTATATTAGTCTTTGTTCCTTTTGAGTGTCTGAAATCTTTAATAAACTTTTAATATTTGCAGGTGTCTAAACAATTGTTTCTAAAATTATTTTTCTAAATATTTCTATGATATATGAAAAAGAAATGGAGGTTTTGAAAGTTGATGTCCAGGAATATCTGTGGACAGATGTTTTTCAAGATAGCATCACGTGGTGAAAATTTGGCTCCTTGTAAAACGGGAATTTCTGCTGAGATCATGTAGAAAATCTACTTAAAATAGAATGGCCAGTAGGGGAACGGATTCCACCATAAAAGCATCAGGTTCATCATCCGTTGACTAAGTGATGTGACATCAGAGAGTGAACCAGGCCAATATTGCAACGCCTGTACCTGCCTTTGCTCCTCTCTCTTCCCTCGACACCCCCCAGTCTTCTCGGGAAGCTGTGCTCTTCCAGGGGTCAGCAAGGCACATCCAAGACATGCACCCACAGGTGGTCGGGAACTCAGTCAGGGACGCTGGCGCTTGTCGCTGTGATTTTCAGAGACCTTGATGAGGAGGAAGGAAAGCACATCTAATTACCTGGCTTGAGGCACTTGGTGGCGTGGGGTTACGAAGGTAAAAAACAGTAATTGCAAAGCCCCCACCCCTCTCTCGCACATCTCCACGGAGAATCTCTGATGCCGATAAAGAGAACTGATATTTCCTGGCACCAGCAATGTGGCAGGCACAGCATTAGGGACCTTTCTGGACATTTGCACATTTAGTCAACGAAGTTTTGCAGTGGATATTGCTATTTCCGTTTTACAGTGACAGAGGCTGGGACTCAAAAAGAATAACTCCCTCACCCCCTCTCACAGCTTGGAAGCGGCAGAGTTAAAATGCCCACTCGGCTGGCGCTGTCTCCCAAGCCCATGTCCTTCTCGGGCCACCTGTCTCCCTGAGGCCAGCGGCCTCTTGCCCTTTGCCCGGAGGTCACGTGAAAATACCTCGCTTCCTCATTTCCAAAGTAAAGACAGAGAATGCTTCTTGCTTGTAATCAGAATTTCCTGCTCAACAGAGCAGGGAAGAATCATCCTTGGTTGGCCTTTTAGAGAACTATTGAATTCAATTGTTGCCAATTATTGAGGTCCTGCCAGTAGATAAGTGACAGGCAGCAAGTTGAGTTACTAGTGGCTCAAGTCAATAGTTGCCGGACCTGTGACTCTATCCTGGTCTGCGCCTGGAATGACGTGTCCACCCTCTGTAGGACTTTGTTCAAGAAAGTAGTCAGAACTTGCGGGCAATGATGCATATAACACACTCCTGAACTCCTAGAAATGTTTCCCATGCTGCAATAGTACTTTACCTCTTCATCGAATTCCAACTTTATCCAGCAACCTTGGATACAATTAAAACGGGATTATACTGAAGGAGCTCAGGAAATGCCACCTCAAAATATGATACTTTGGTATGCTGGTGGCTTTGAACTGAGGGCACTTGGGGAACAGTGGATACAGGCAGTGGCTTTCTCTGAGCTCCTTCATCTGCCCAATGACAGAACCTCCAAAAGGCACTCAGTTGCCACCAATCCTTTCCCCGGGAGTCCTGTCAACCAGGGAAGATTAACTCGAATCACAGGAGAGGAGAGGAAGTTGTGTTTCCACCACCCGCTAGACGTCTCCAGCCACTGTTTCTTTCTGTAGCTCAGGATGCTACACTAAGCTTCAGTCATCCGACTCTGCTTGGGGTCTCCTCTTTGTAGGACTCCTGTGTGTCCGTCCATACATAATCAAATAAGGGTTTTCTCCTGTTAATCTGTGTTATGTCAATTGAGTTGGCAGCCCAGCCAAGGAACCTAGAAGGGTGGAGGGAAGCCGCTTTTTTGCACCCCTACAATACTTCCCTCTGTTATTCCAGACAGACTGGCAGAAGTCCACTGGGGAAATTCAAGATGGTGGAGAGGCTGTCTCTTTGGAAGCTTTATCCTGACAGCACCATCCATCCCTGTCACGAATTCATGTTTCTGTGACTGAAGACAGAATCACTGTAGCACACACAGCTCAGCTCTATCAGAAGAGATGGGGTGAGGATGAGGAGAGGGGGTGGGCTGGGGGAAGACAGAGGAGAGCTGAGTTACTCCCTGAGCTCCTCAACCGATGAGCCCATCGAGTCCCTGTGAGTCTCTGTGAGCTGCCTCCTGCCTCCCTTGGCAGGGAGGGCCCACCCCAAGCGCACGCGGCCCCGGGCCTTGCTCGGGCATGCTGGAGGCTGAGCTCAAAACCCTGGCTGAGGGCAGCCTGCATTAGCACTTGCTCTGCTGGAAGGCAGCAAGGGGTTCATAACCGTGACTCGGGCTTGGAATCAAAACCTTGTTTTCCACTTCTGCCTGCCAGAGCCCCTCAATCATGATCCTGGACACCCCTGTGGAGTCTGCCGGGGCCCGTCTGTGACAATCTGGCAGGCACTGGCCAATTTCATGGAGCTTTAGGAGTGTGGCCAGCAAAGAGGAGGGCGAGACTGCAGCCTTCTCTGTCCCTGGCAGCTAAACTCGGCTCTGAGCTACTTCCCAGCTGGAAAACACTCGCCGGGTGGCTTCTTGTGACCACCCAGCCTTGCTCCAGGTGCAGCTGTGTCAGCTAAGCAGCCTAAAGAGGGGCCTTCTTGCCTCAATCTTGACCATCCTGGGGAGGCTGGGACCAGGCAAAGCAAAAAGCCACAACATGGGAACTAAGATATTTTATCCTTGATTTAAAAAGAAAAAAAAAAAAATCCCTCTGAAAAAAACCTCTCCTGCTGGCAAAAGTTTGCGGTTGTCTAAAGGCTCCTCTTCTGGTCTATTCTCAAGCAAAACCTCTAAATTCTGTAATTAGGTACCAAAGAGATATGAAGAACATTAAACACAGGAGTTTAAAAGAAAAAAAGCAGCCAAATACTTTCCCTCTGAAGTAGAGCTTCTTGAACTTTCGCGTGTATGAGAATTCCTGGGGATCATGCGCAAATGCAGATCTGATTCAGCAGGCCTGGGGCAGAGTGGCAAGATCCTACATTTCCAGCAAGCTCTCTGATGACGCCAATGCTGCTGGTCCTCAGACCGCACTTTGAGTAGCAAGGATCTATTGCTGTGATGGTTTCGAACGTAGAACATTTCAGCAACCACAGCACAACTTCCATGCTAAGCACCAGGCAAACAGGTAGCCTGAATATAGACCTCAAGATGCCCAGAGTTCTCTGTGAACTCTGCTCTCCATGAATGATGACGCGTAATCTGCCCGAGATGATACATAGCTACTAAACGGTGGTAGTAGAGGCATTGTTAGAAAGAAAAAGCAGAAAGAGAAAGAGATTGGTAAAGACTGAGACCAAAAAAAAAAAAAAAAGCAACTCCCATCCTGAGGGAGGGAGCAGTCTTAATTTTAATTATAGGACATTTTATTTCCTTTAATTATGTGACATTTTATTTATTTTTTATGACTACAAAAATAATACATATTCAGTATTAAATAATTCAAATAATGACACATGGAAAATAAAAATAAAAGCCCCTCAGAATCCCACACCCCAAAAAACAACAGTTTTGTGTATATTATTCTGCGCTGTTTTCTCTACACAGACATGTACGTGTGTCTATCACAGAGGTGAAACAGACTCTCAGACTACATAATGAGCAACTTCCTCTACTCACTAATACATTCAGACCTTTTCACATGTCAATTCTCTTGCTTCTGCCTGTGTCTGGGCTCATTTGTGCTGCTGTAACAAAATATCTGAGACTAGATAATTTGTAAATACTAGAAAGGTATTTCTCACAGTTCTGGAGGCTGGGAAGTCCAAGAGCAAGGCAACGACAGGTTCGGTGTCTGGCAAGGGCTACTCTCTGCTTCCAAGACAGCACCTTAAACACTGTGTGTCCTCATCTGGAGACAGGGACAGAGGACAGAGGAGCCTGCCTAGTTCTCTCCAACCCTTTGTAAGTGAATAATCCCAACCTGAGGGCAGAACTCTCAGGGTCTAATCACCTCCTGAAAGTCCCATCTCTTAATACTGTCACATTGGCAACTGCATTTCAACACATGAATTTTGGGGGACATTCAGACCATGGCAACCTCAATAGTTTGAATGTTTTGCCTTATATTTCATTTAATAGTTTACCATAATCTATGTCACCAGTTTTTTATTGGTGAGCATTTGAACAGATTCCTTTTTTCTATAATAAAGATATAACAAAATTTTTGAACATATATCTTTGCATGCTTTAAATAAATTTTAAAAAGAAATTACTGGGTGAAAGGAGATGACCTCAAATATTGTCAAATTGTCCATTACAAAAGTAGTACTAGTTTAAACTCTGACAAAATGTCTGACAGTAGGAACTCTCAAGATATTTTTAATCTTTGCTAATCGAATAGGATTTTAGTAGTGTTGTAATTTACATCTTATATATCTTAGTGATGCTGAGAAATATATTCTCAGCCATTTGTTTTCCTTCTTCGGTGAATTGCCTCTTCGTAGCTTCTTGCTTGTCTTTCTGATAGAGTCTTCTTTTTTATTGATTTAGAGAAGCTTTTAATATTTCATGTGTATTCAGTCTTTTAAAATTGCCATATATGTGGCAAATATTCTAAGTTTGAGGAAGCATTATAACTTAATTAAAAATGTGGACTTTAAATATCATGTCTTGGGCCTGTAATATGGTACCGTACTGAGGATTCAATCAAAAGAATGCTTTTAATAAAATTATTACTGCGGGACCTGAATGTAGTAGTGCTTTAAAAAGTCACTTTTTATAAGTGTTTGCTTGCAATTTCCTTTACAGTATCCCTGATGTGTGTGTGTTTGTTTTTTTTTTTTAGTTTAGTCGAATAGCCTTCATAATACTTTCCCCCACTGTGGCCGAGCTAAGAAAGGTCTTGTTTGCCCAAAGCTTATAATTATACTACTGTGTTTACTTCGGACTTTTCCTTTTTTTCTTCTTTTTTTTTTTTTTAAGAGTCCGTGCGCCTTGCTGTGATGACTGTCCCACACACTCCCTGCAGCGCCCTGCCCTCTCCGTCTCCTTTGTAGTTCAGCCAGCTCCCTGCTCTCTGCCTGCATCTGCAGGTGGCCGGGACAGTGCCCCGCGGTGGCTACAAATCCGCAGGAAGCAGCACCAGCCCCGCAGTCCTACGTTTCACTGCGCCTCCCTCGGATCTCTGCTTCATACTTTCTCTTCTCCCCTCGCGCCTGGAGCTCCCCCCCGATTCTCAACTCACAGCCTGGGTCCCAGTCCCCCAGCTCGGCCCCTCCCCCGCCACGCTGCACCTGTGACCCGCCCTCCCTCCCGAGTCATCATTGCTCCCTCACTCCTGATCGTTTCCGTGCGTAAGGCGCTGCATGGTCTTAAAGGTCGTCCTTGAAGAACCCACCCGTCTCCACCTCCTCCTTTGCCCTCTTCCCCTTTTGATCAAAACTGCTCAAAAAGGTTTCCTTCTGTCTCCCCAGCCCACTCTGCTCAACCTTCCGTCTCCAGTGCCAGCACTCTGCACCCCAGAATCTCTGCCCCTCATCTTCCTCCGACTCTCAGCGACGTCCACAGAGTAAGTCCGTCCCTACTGCTTGACACGTGTTTCTCACCAGCGTCGAGGTTATTCCTTTGCGGCCATCCTCTCCGTCCTGCGGCAGCTCTTCCTGGGTCTCTGCAGCGTCGTCTTCCTCTTCCTACTTGCGGCGCAGGGAAGTGTCACAGGCTCAACTCTCAGCGCCCTGGGCCGCTTCATCCGCGCTCACACCCTAGGGCATCTCAGCCAATCCCCTGATTTTAAATACTGTGTGCTACTGAGACTCCTAAATTTATACCCCTAGCTCCAGTTTTCCCCTGAAATTCAGACCCATATTTTCAGCTATCCAGCTGTCTAATTAACATCTCCCCTTGGATGCCTAACAGGCATCTCAGACGTAACATGGCCCAGACCAGGGGCACCATGTACTGTTGTCCACCTTGTGCACTGCTTAAAGGTAGCCAGCCGGCAGGGAGGGGAGGGCTGAGAGCCAGCCCATGATAGGTTTGGGAAGCCATAAGCTCTGGTGCAGGGCTTCATCCACTCCATGGAAGACGTTTTCTACAGAGAGTGCCTTTTCTGATTTTCATCAAGATGCATTGTAGTCTTGCTGTGGCCTGGGCCAAAATGCATCTTTTGATGTTTCCCTGCCCTAAATCTGGTACTCTGTCTATATGGCACCATTGCATTGTGAAGAAGAAGGAGATGGAGAAGGGAGGGAGGAGAGGAGAAGGGAGGGAAGGAAATCTAGCTTCCTCATCTCTTTGCCTTATCCAACTTAATTCCCGAACGTATCCTGGATCTGACCCTTCTCACCCCATCCTCTGCTACACTCATGGTTTAAGCCCCCTGCAAAGCCTCGCAGCCGATCTGGCCACCACCCCTACCCCTAAGCAATCCTTCTCCCACTGCAGGGACGGATGCTTTCTAAGACACAAAGAACATCTCACCTGCTTAAAACCTTCCAGTGTCTTCCAACTCAACCAGAATCCAGCCCAAACCCTTTCCTACAGGTTATAACTTTTCCAGTTGGATCTCCTACCTCCGTACCCTGGGCTCTCTGAGCTCCAGCCACACTGGCCTCTCTCTCTTCTCAAGTATGGCAGGCTCCCTGCTGCCTCAGGACCTTTGCATTTGCCATACCTTCTCCTAGATCCGCCTACAGCCACCTCCTTTTCAAGATTCAAGTCTGAAGCATATGTTACCTTCTCACAAAAGGCGGTCCTTGACCAAACTGGCTAAAACAATGCTCCTCCCTCCACCGTCACTTTCCGTCTCATTTCTCCAGTTTATCTTCTTTGTTGTACCTATCGCCTCCTAAAATTACTAGATCAACTTCTTTTCTTTTTTATGAATGATCTGTCCCAACATCTCTTCACCTTGTCGTGTTGTAGGTCTGGGATCATTTTTCCCTATTCCCGTCCTGTTCCCCAGTGCCGGGAACGGCGCCTGGCACTGGCGAGTTGGCTGGTCACATGGCCTCCGAGGCACCGATGGTGCAGGATGGAAAGACCCCAGGTGGACAGAGGGGAGCAAGAAGGAGCAGAAGCCTAAAGAAGAGAAGGGGAAGGAGGCAGGAAAGAGAAGACCCAGAGCAGGCTGGGAGGAGAAACAGCCCCTACGGAGCAGGACCAGGGAAGAGAAAAGGCAAGCAGAGAGGTGGGGTTGTACCTTGGTGCTAGAGGGCGGGATCCGCTGAGCCCCGACCCGGGGCCTGTCTGCTGGGATCCTGTGTTTACCAGGCTCAGGGCTCCCGGCCACACTGCAGCCCTGGGAGGCAAGTGTTGGACGTGCCTATGGCCACTAGCTCTTAATTCTGCCTCCAACCCAAGCTCACTGAAGCCGGGAGAAAGCAAGCTGGTGACAGCCGGGTTAGTGTGGGGGCTCGAGTTCTCACCCCACCTGGCGCTCCAGGGGTGTTGGAAGCAGCCTCTTTCTCTGCTTCCTTTCCCATTTCCCTGGCCCCTAAGTCCTGCCAGGAGCTTGGAGAATAGAACTCACCAGCAGTTAGGGCATTTATGGTGGAAGGCGAATATGAAGGCTGTGGCAGCTGGAACCACCCCCTGCATGCGGAGGAAGGAAGGCCAGACGCCAGCTGTGAAATCGCCATACAGCTCTTTCCTCAATGGTCTTGTGGTTTCTTCCTACCAGGTCAAGAGAAGAGGCTTTCTGCCCGCTGAGTGTGCATCGTATGCTTTTAAAATAAAAACCCTTTCCAGGTAGTTTTCAAAAGTATTATATTCCTGATGGGACAAAGAAGGGGACAGGACCGCCTCCCTAAAAAGCCCCCCGAGATGAGACCTATGCCCACCCTGCTATTCCTGCAGTTGCATCAGCTCTGACGTCCAACCAGCAGTGACTTCCTCCCCATTGCCGGCGCTCACATTTGGGAATGATTGTGGGGAGGGGCACCGAGAAGGGACAGAGAAGAGAGGTAGACACGAATGCTAACCCAATGCTCCAAACTCCCCACCACCGGGAGGCTTTCTGGGGGCCGCCTTCTCGGCGGGTTTCTGCACCCCCCGGGACATTACACACCCACTGCCTGGCAGTCAGCACATCCTAATGGTGCTGAGCTCCGAAGTCTTCTAGGACTTGTTTTTGCACCCCCAGAAGATTGTTTGTCGTGGCAGCCATAAAATAATATTCACAGGTTAGTCATTCTTGGGGAGCTCTCAGCCAACTTTCTGTCTGTTTAAAATATCAAGGCTTTGTCTGAACAAGGATTTTGGAGCAAAGCATGTTGTAAAGCCCACCTAGGCGAAGTGTCAGAGAGAGTCCAGAAATTCTCCCTGTTTATCTCCTCCTCGTGTCAACCAGTGGTTTATGTCCCCCATTTCTTCTCCTGGGAACACCAGAACTCTGGGTTCCTTTAAATCGTACGTGAAATCCTGCAGGACTGAGTTCTCTGAACCTTGGAAAGAAGCAGACACGAATGATGACCTTGTATGGTCTTGAGCAAGGGAAATGACTTGCAGAACACTGAGCGGTGACTGCCCATATAAAAATTATTTTGATGGCAGAGACTCAAACAAACTGTGCAGTCGACCACATGGTTTACAAAAGAGAGATCTGCTAATTGAGCAGCATTGCTCAGCACATGGACCGCAGCCCAGAGTGTAAATTTAGCTCGATGCTCAATCCTTGGTCTGTACCAGGACCCAGCTACACAGCAGAGGCTTCTTTCCGTCCCACCGTGAAGATGAGGAGAAGAAGAGATCAATGTTGCATTTCTCTGAAAGGTCATCTGCTGTGCCAAGGGAGGGCCTGAATGGTGAGGCCAAACCTCTGTCTTGCCTTACCCATCTAGAAAGTCAAGGTCACATCTCAGAAGGGCTTTCCTCCTCTGGATTCCAAGTATCCAGTGATTCAAGAACTCAATGGGCAATTGGTTTATTGACATTTAGAGTTTGGACAGATTTCCCCTTGTTCGAGTTCAAGGGAACTTGGCATGAACTTTGTTCATTGGTCAAACCCGTTCATCTGTCTTTCCAAAGTGCAGGGGATCTGTCTAAGCCACAGACACGAGGGGACCTGTCTGGTTTGGGGGTACTTAGCTGATCTCAGTCAGAGGCCTTTTGCCTCCCCCTCTGCTCCCTGCAAATCCGTCTGGAAGCTGTGTTCTCCTTCCACGAGGGTGACATTCCCAGAGGAAGGAGGATGGTCTTTCAGGGCTGACACCGGAGTTCAGGGCCAGGTGCCATATTTTGGTCTTCTCCGTGAGTCCGACTGTCCCCTTGGCCTCCAGTGCCTAGTAGCCTGGACTCCTGCATCTCTCTTCGATTAGCTGATGCCTTGGTTCACGTCTCACAGTGTCTGTCGGTTCTCAGACCCACAGCTGTGTTAGGGAAATACCAAGAATGAAATTCTTTACCCATTTGACATGCAAGAGGCTTCATAAAGGGACGACAGAGCATCATCTAGTCCAGAGCTTTCGAGTAAAGCAGAGCCACCGCGTGGGATGCTTTGGGGTGGAGGTGCAGACAGAGATGTTGTCTTTCATGTCCAGGCTGATGGACAGAAAGAGACATGTATTTTGTATTTTAAATATAAAATATATTAAAATGTAATCCCCAGACCTGGTAGAAGGAAGCAGGGCTCTTTGAAGGAATGGCCACTTCCAAGTCTAGGGCAGGAAATGCCAGGAAAAGCTAAGATGTCTTGTTAGGCCATAAAGCAAAGAAGGCTCTGTCTCAATCCACTTGTTCTGCTCTGAAGGAACACCCGAGGCAGGGTAATTTATAAAGAAAAGCGAGTTATTTGGCTCCTCGTTCTGCAGCCTGCACGAGCAGCATGGTGTCAGCCTCTGTTCTCGGGTGAGGGCTTCGCAGCTTCCACTCGAGGCAGAAGCTGAAGGGCAGCAGAGATCGCGTTGCGGAAGAGACAGCAAGAGCGAGGGGAGGGAGACACGGCTCTTTAACAGCCAGCTCCTTGGGAACTAATGGAGTGAGAACTTGCTTGTTCCCTCGCCAGATGACACCAAGCCGTTCATGAGAAATCTGCCTCCGCGATCCAAACACCTCCCACTAGTCCTCACCTCCGACGCTGGTGATGAAATTTCAACTTGAGACTTGGAGGGTCAAAGAAACCAAACGAAGGACGGATGGGCCATGTGGACAGGACACAGGAACCAACATGAAAAGACTCCCCTTGGTCAAAGACGAAGCAATGTAAGCATGAGAGGAATGGGCGAATGCAATTGATTGAAGCACATTAAATACATAGAAACTATGAATCCATCATCATCATCATCCTCATTATCACATGGAAGTGCAATAAATGACACCACAAGGAAGGGAGCAGACCGACTCAGAATATGGGACAGCGTCTAGGGCACATGACTCAGTCTCTGTCACCAGTTCAACGGCTTGCGGGAGACACGGGGCTTCTCTAGTTTAAACAAGAGTTGAGAGACACAGCAACCAAAAGCAATTTGTACACTTTATTTGGATCTTACTTAGTGTTAACCAACTTCAAAAAGAAATTTTTAACCCAGTTGAGCAAATTTCATCCCAGACTGGGTGCAAAATGGTGACGGGCCCCATCAGTATATTCTTTTAAACACCACACAGTGGCAGAGCTGGGATTCGGATCCAAGTGGTCCAGCTGCACGGCTGCAAACTCCGCCACATCCTCTGTCCTCCCGGGTGAAGAATGGGAGAGCAGCTGTACCTACGGGACAGGGCTGCTGTGAGACCTGAGCTGTTGTCCGCAGTCCTGGAGACTGGGGTGATCATTTTCTGACCAGTGGGCTGATACACAGAGCACATTTTGCAAATTAAGTTCCAGACGTGATCTTCAAGCTGAAGCAAGCATTTCCACTTATTTAATAAATGCAAAGTGAAGTTCTGCATACATAGAGTGTCCTAATAACGCATTCAGTGGAAAGAAGCTCTCTTAATGCGTTTACATTTAATGGAATCCATGAAGGGTCACTCTGACTTCATTTCCATAGCTGACTCCTAAATAGGATGTGTGAGTTCACAGAAAATTTTATAGGTTCACCTAATAACTTTCAGAATAGGGTTGTGCACTCGAATATGTGTGCACTTCGTTCCAAATGCACTTTGTCCTATCTCAGTGGTGCCAGTATTCACCCACGCAGCTTTCGTGGATGTTTGTCCACTAAGACTTGATTTTCAAGGCTCCGTCTCACTCCGTGGGCTCCATGCGGAAGAAAAGAAGTCTAAAGGAACCTACTCACTGCAACGAGCCATGTTCTCATCCATGTCAGGGACAGGAGAGCGATCGGGAGAGCTGTCATGGGCTCCTGTCATCTTGTTTTATGGAAATTGATGCTGACCAAGTAAATGCTATACTTATTTTCAAAAAAAAGATGACAACAGGAATTTGACAACAGCATGGTGGCTGTGTAAGAAAATGTCTGTCTTTTTTAGAGATGCATACGGAATGCAGTGGCGGAATGATATCAAGTCTTCATGAAAAGGGATTCAGCGTACTGTCATCTCTGCTTTTGTTTGACATTTTCATAATATAAAAAATTCACAAATGGGGAGGATTTAAGACGGATCTTTAAAAAGTAAAAGTTAGCAAGTGCGGATCAGTAGAGTTTCATATTTTGCTTTCAATGTTAAATTAGAAATTGTTTTATTAAGTCCTTAGTATCTCTTTTATGAATTCTAATGATGAAGATCTCACAGGAGCCAAAATCACAGTAAAAAATTAGAATTCGAGGATATCACTGAACATACTGCTTATTGAAGAGCATTACTTTCTAGTTATCAGTAAGTCCTTGGACTTGGACACTGGGCAGGACAGGAAGTGGGGACGACCCTGACAGATAATTAGTAGAGCGTGTCCTCTGTCTGAGAGGGAGACTCGCGCGCATCTCAGTCTCTTGAGCTATAAAAATTGCCAAGGAGAGCTCCAAGGGGAGACCGAAACGTGTTTCTGGATGAGTGATTCTTACTGTTACTGTCTAGTAGCGGATCCCCTACCGCTGGGCGGGGAGAATTTCATATCCTCACGTCCCGGAAGTTTCAAATGGCCACGTGACTTGCTCTGGCTGGTGAAATATGAGCAGCAGGGATGGCTTATCCACGTCCGCTTTCCTCTCTGGAACTGCAGCCACCGGGGATAACCCGCGTTCACCCAGAAATACGTGTGGGACGTGGTGTATGAGAGAGAAACCTCCCCCCACCCCTCTCCACTGAACCACTGAGATTCAGAGGGTTTTGTTGCTGCAGCATTAACATTCCTGATGGGAATACCTGATATTTTCTAATATAGGGTACAAATGGAATGAGCACTGTGTGTGGGATTTTTTTTCATTTCTTATATTTGTTTTACTTTGCATTCGATGTATTACTGCTATAGTAATATTACCAGTTAATGAGGGTTTATTGTGACTTTGCACACATTACCTTATTCAGGTCTCACCACAAGCCATGTGTAAGCTCCTATTACCATCTCCATTTCACGTCTGAGACAGGGGCTCCAGGAGGTTGAGTAGCTTGCCCACGATCACAGAGCTGGTCTAAGGCAGAGCCGGGACCAGCGCCCAGCTAGCTGGATTCCAGTGAACAGCTCTGAACTGTTCAAAGCAGTGCTGTCTTTGCACAGCAGTGAGATCCCATCTCTGCCATTTGCGGAAGTTCTGTTCTCCCTCAAGTCGGCTTATTAAATATTGTTTAAATATAAACTTTGTTTAAGAGAGCAATTCAATAAAACAGTAATTCTGAGGCTGGGCTTGCGAGGTTTATAAACGAGCGCCTTGGTTCAGGGTATGCATCATCACTGGCTTCCTGCAGCATAAATAACAATAATACTTTTTCCCCCAAACCAGAAACACTTCCCAATTGCTGTGTTTATTGGAGCAAAACTCGCCTTACGGATCACTTCTCACCGGCTAAACTACCACATGGGAGCGTCAGAAAGGCTCCCAGCAAGTTTCTGTTCGCAGCTGCAACCACAGGCAGCTCTCAGCGTGGGAGGCACTGGCCTCAACTTGACCTTCAGACTCACGGGATCCTTCCCGCGGGCGCCCTTCTTGGAGCCACAGCTCCGGAGCATGCTGTGTGGCGGGCACTTTTCAAGGGGTTTTCGTGTGTTAATCCCAACAGGAACCCTATGAGGTAGGTGCTATCAGTCCCTATTTCACAGATGGGGAAACTGAGGCACAGGGCAGTTAAGTAACTTTTCCATGGCTGCAGAGCTAATGCACCACAGGGCCAAGGGTTGACCAAGCAGTCTGGCCCGGGATCCCATGCTGTCCACCCTGCCCACCTTTGTGTCCCCTGGCCATGTTCACAGGGACCCACTGGAGGCCACTGCCAGGGACAAGGCAGAGCCACGGCCCCCTTCCCAGGGCCCCAGCTCTCTTCCTTCTTGTGTTTCCCACTGAGCTTCCTCCCCTGAGGCAGAATATGGGATTCCTGAGAGAGTTTCCCAGCAGGAGGGCCTCAGAGCAGACATGGGCAACTGGGAGTGTGGGCAGTACACTGACGTCTCTCACAGGCCAGCGCCAGGGCAGGGGCGCCCTGGTGGCCTCCCGTGTGAGAGCCTGCACGGGTGCACCCTGCAAGCTTCCTCCTCTTCTGAGCCTTTCTGGGAGCCTGAAAACATTTTTTTTGTCATTCTGTTTCATCTGGGGTCAAAATAGACAGAGACTAGAGTAGAATGGCTTTCCCTGATTATCATGGACAGGGACGACCTAAGGCAAGGGACAGCAGAGTGATTTTTTTTTCCTTGCCTCTCAACTATTGGTGTATGGTGGAACTCTGATTAAATTTAATAGCAGGGACAATTCTGAAGGGAAAAATATGCCTTGGCCGGGTGCGGTGGCTCACGCCTGTAATCCTAGCACTCTGGGAGGTCGAGGTGGGCGGATCATTTGAGCTCAGGAGTTCGAGACCAGCCTGAGCAAAAGTGAGACCCGTCTCTACTGAAAAAATAGAAAGAAATTAGCTGGACACTAAAAATATATACAAAAAATTAGCCGGGCATGGTGGCGCATGCCTGTAGTCCCACCTACTCTGGAGGTGAGGCAGGAGGATCGCTTGAGCCCAGGAGTTTGAGGTTGCTGTGAGCTAGGCTGCCATCACAGCACTCTAGCCCAGGCACAGAGTGAGACTCTGTTTCAAAAAAAGAAAAAAAATATGCCTTGAGGTGGTGTGGTGGGCGCTGTGATGTGCCTTTGAGATCCGCCTTCAGGGAAACACTTGTCCCCAAGGCTGGCGGTGCTGGTGGCCAAACGTCCCCAGTGGGCAGCCCCTCAGGGCTCACTCAGCTGCAGGGTAGCCCACTCCCCAGGACTGGTACAGGCCTGACAGCCGTGGTCCGACTCTG
>CAUYSK010019906.1:0-38503 GCA_963575035.1 Avahi laniger | reverse complement strand
GGATGCTTTCTTACTCTCTCCATCTCTCAACAATGCTTTCCTGATTAAGCTTCATTTTCTGGCAGATTCTCCTGGTTTAGGGGTAAAGAGGGCAACAGGAAGTTCTAGTTTACATTGATCTTGAAGCTTGCAATTTCTGTGAAAAGAGAGTGATTTTTATGGTAACTCTAGCAAATACCATGGGGCAAGTTTTTATAGGCCCAGCTTGGGTCACATGTCTACTCGGGACAGGAATGGAGCACACTGACTGGCCATGCCCGGGTGACTTCACACTGGAGAATGAGTCAGCCTCACCCGAGCCATGTGAAATAAGGATGAGGGAAAGGGGTACACTCACATGCAGATTGAGCAGTCACTGGCTTAGTCTCAGTAGATTGCTAAGGACTTGGACATGCTTTAAAAATTTTTATCTTCTTTTTATTAGTTGTTATCAACCATTGGAATCCCCTAGGAGCACACCACCCCAAACTAATTAAATCAGAGGTTCTTGGGGGATGGGAACCCAGGCACCAGGTGTTGCTGATGTACAGCTAAGGCTGACAAACATTATCGTATGTAGAACATTATTTCTTATGTAAAACATTATTTCTTAATCTTGGGCCAATTAAGGATGACAATGAGCTTGTTCTGTAACTAGATTTAAGTTGTTTTTCAAAGCAGGAAGCCCGAGATCGGAGGGAGATTCTGGAAAGATGGAAGTGACAGTGGCATCGTTTTTGAATCTCTCTGTATTTCTACACAAAAACAGACAGAACAACTACGTAGAAAAACCAAAAACCCACAGCAACATACACAGCCAAACAGGGTGGAAGTTATGCCCCAAACCATAAAATAAAAGCAGGTGACAGCAAACCACAGACGGTGTCTGTTAGGTGGATGCAGAGGGAAGCAAGTGGGTGTCTGCCGGCTGTGGGACAAGGCGACCCACAAAATAGAGGATTTGAGAACAGCAGCTTCCTTCCAGGACAGGGCCCCACCCAGAGGAGAAACTCCCGGAAGTGGAATCGAATTGAGCAGAGCAGGGCCGATAAAACACGGGGTTACACCAAAGTGGGGGAGAGGAAACAGTCAAAAGCTTTCACAAAATAGTGAACCTCAAAATATGAAAGATAAAACACCAAACCTTTAAAAATTATTACCTTTGGCAGTAAAATTTCCAAAATTTTTTGCTTCAAATTTATGCACTTCTTGTTATTTAGTACTTTTTTTCCAGCAAACATGTATTTAGTACTTTTTTCCAGCGAGTAGGTATCGTGGGAACATTGAGCATGTATTTATAACATGCATGTAATATATGCATGTTACACATGTAACATATGTTACAAAAGATATATATTTATTTTCATTAATAGTGAGAAACATTGCTCTAAAATACGGGTGCATGGGCCAGGCGTGGTGGTTCACGCCTGTAATCCTAGCACTCTGGGAGGCCGAGGCGGGTGGATCGTTTGAACTCAGGAGTTTGAGACCAGCCTGAGCAAGAGCGAGATCCCCGTCTCTACTAAAAAATAGAAAGAAATTATCTGGACAACTAAAAATATATAAAAAATAAGCTGGGCATGGTAGTGCATGCCTGTAGTCCCAGCTACTCGAGAGGCTGAGGCAGTAGGATTGCTTGAGCCCAGGAGTTTGAGGTTGCTGTGGGCTAGGCTGACGTCACGGCACTCTAGCCCAGGCAACAGAGCGAGACTCTGTCTCAAAAAAAAAAAAAAAAATATATAGGTGCATGAACCAGTTTATATATCCAGAAAGCAGTGTAGGTGGGACCCATCTGGAAATCACCAAAGTCAAACCCTGTGTATCTTGTGAATCCAAACCAGGTAAGCGAGTGTTTCAAGAAAGATTGTATGAAAAACAGAAGCCGTGGGTGCCATAACCTTCACAGAATTGTCCCGAGTCTAGACATTGTGGAAGCAATAAACAATAACTGTATGAATGAATGAGTGAATGAAAGTAGATGGTCAAAAAGGTTTAAATCATTTTTTTAGAAAACCAACCTGAAAAATCAAGGAAGTATCAGGAGGATGAGAAAATAAATAAATAAATAAATAATTTAGAGACTTGAATGGGAGAACACTGTAATGTTGAACTAACTCAGTATAAGAGAGTTGCCTGAATAAGTAACTCTAAAATCAGGTCATGATCTTTTCTCTGCTGTTGACAAATATGTAAGACATTTCATGAACATACATAATTTCTCCTCATTCTCCATGTATAATTCCAGCTTTCTCTCTCCCTCAAAACAACATATCAGAATGCAGGTGAGAGAATCTTACGTCCCTTCTATTTAAAAAATGAAAGAAAATCTAGAAAATGAAAGAAAAAAGCTTCAGTACAACTATTGTTAGTAACCATGCAGTGGTTAAGGCTTTGCCATAGGAAAGAACCTATGTTTGTCTGATGATCCAACCATTTCCTGGTTCTCTGTCCCCACGCAAATTGCTTTGCATGTATAAGCCTCATTTTCTTCATCTGTAAAATGGATTTAATAACTGTACCCATACTGTTGTGATAATGAAATGAAATCATGAATGTAGAGTGTTTAGGACAATGCCAACAAAATGTTGTCTAAGAATAATAATAATTTACCAGTAACCCAATCTCAGTGTGGATGGCAATATCCTAGCATGAAGGGGGAAAAAACTGTCATTGGAAACTACTAATCTAAATAGTCTTAAGTTTCATTTTTAGTAAAATTATTTAATTCTCTGTTTCCCTCATGTAGTACTCAGGTTACTAGATCATTTACCTTTAATTTTAAAAATTACGAGTGACTACTACATATAAGGTACATATGCATTTGTTGGCAATTAGATAGAAAAAGTATCAGGTTTTTCCTTTTTATTTAGCTGTTATTTGCATATTATATAAGTTTCAAGATACTCCTCAAATGAAGGCTGATTTTAAAACCAAAGTAACACTGTTGGGTGGGGGCCTGTCCAAATGGCTCATCTTCCTCATCCAGGTCCCAATAGGGTCTGGGTGAACCTCCAGGGACTGGGCAGAAGTCACTGTCCCAACCTTTGGGGTGGGGGCTCTGCAGGACTGTGGATTCACCAGCTGATTGTAGAAAAGCCCTGAGTTCATCTTAGCACTTGTGTTCCGAGTTGTCTATGCCCCGTGAACTTGGTAAACAAGTCACCCTCATTTCTAGTCCCTACTGTCAGCAGAATACACCAGCCACCTGATTTCCGGTGCATGGTTGCAACTGTCTTGGTTTAAGCAATTTCTCAACGAGGTGACTAAATCAACGAGGGCCTGGTGTTTGTGCAGACAAAGACTTGGAACCTGTTTTGCGTGGTGCAATTTTAGAGTCTAATCTTTC
Source organism: Avahi laniger (assembly GCA_963575035.1). Classification (NCBI taxonomy): domain Eukaryota; kingdom Metazoa; phylum Chordata; class Mammalia; order Primates; family Indriidae; genus Avahi; species Avahi laniger. Next base: position 35,178 of record CAUYSK010019906.1, on the reverse strand, counting down.
CAGTCATTTTCTCTACAAGCTGTTGGCCTTGAGAATTATTTACATTTTAATTAGGAGTGTTCAACCCCCTCTAAGAGGAAAGTCAAGCGACTTATTTACTTCCTGCTGGCAGGCTTCTTCGCAAACAGCTCAAGCAGGCTTGCTGAGCCACTGAACCAAAATAAAGTAACTTGCAGAAGAGCAACACCATGTCCTCACTGCTTAGCTTTGCTTCTCTTCCGCTGAGGTGTCTCAGGAGGACCAAACCTGAAATGAGCTGCTCCATGTAACAAACAAACTACTGCCTCATTTTTTTCCCTCTTTGGATGAAGCAAGTTTCAAAAACCTTTTTAATAGGTTTTATTTGCATATATGTATAACATTCATCTGTTGAGCACAGTCCAGCAATGAGTTTGTTCTTTGTGTGCCTTTCCAGATAAGCTTATTCTTGTCGTCATTTAACCTTTTCCTTGTTTACAAAGCAATATTTTTAAATATTACTCAGCCTCATTCCCCCTTCTGAAACACAGTACACTAAACAAAAAGCAAACTTCTTTTGATGACACATGGCTGTCATGATTGGGTCAGTCACTGAACCCACGAGGGCTACAGGGTGGGAGGGCCTGTTTGCCCCTGCATTAAATAATCCCACACTGCCGCATGCTGAGTTCCTGTTTCTGCCCTGGCATCTCTTCCTTCCCTATCCGGCTGCCTGTCTCTAACTTTCTCCACTTCTAACTCCTTATTTCTAATCTGCCAGGAACTAGGAAATCAGATAAGCCTGTTTCCTGGAACAGGGAAAACAGATAAGCCTGTTTCCTAGAACTACATGCCTGACAAAATGTTCTGGCAGCAAAGTGCATAAACTTCCCTACATATTTGATTATTACTTAGGATGCTTTGGGCTGCAAATAATTGAAAACTCTGACTCATCATGGCTTAAATAACAAGGAAATGTATTGCCTCCCAGAACAAGAAGGCTTCAAGTAGAGTACGGTCCAGGCACGGTACTTCAGGCCTCATTTTACTCCTGAGTGATTCTGCTAGCTCTGTCTTCTTTCATGGTTGGCTTCCTCCTCCGGCTGGTGCAATACGTTTGCAGTGGTTTCAGAGGCACATTAAGATGCAGCAATTTTCCAAGGAAAGAGAGAGAACATCAATGTTTGTGTCTCTCTTGTAGGAGAAGGAAAACTTTTCAGAGGCCCCAGCTGACTCCCTCCAAAGAGACCAAAAATGCCCTTTCCTAAACCAACCACTGGCTGAGGGGATAGAATTCTCATGACTGGTTTAGGCTAAGTAGCATCCATCCTGGAACTCCCTTGGGAAAAAGAAGAGGAAAAATGGACATTGGGGAGAAACCAACAGGATGTGCTAGAAATTGGAATTATTTGTCTGCTTATGACTTTTTTTAAACATTTTTTTCTAGATTTAAGACTGTTTCTATAATTAGTTCACATTTGGAACAGATCACTTTTAGAAAAGTGAAATGTTGTTTTAAGCTAAAATCAAATGGTAACAAGGAACATTTAATGAAAAATCGACTTTAGCATGGACCCATAAATGTAGACAAAGTTTGAGGGTGCTTGTATGTGAAGATTACAGCACTTGAATGATTCAACCTAGAGATTACACAGTTCATTGCAAGGAAATGTTCAGAGAAAGGGGCTGTTGAGAGGAAAGGATGGTGGAGGGTACTGTGACTTTCCATGAAGGTTACACACCCTTCCAATGACTGCAGGCAAATGTATCAAGTGACAGGAATGTCCTAGGGACCACTATTTTCTTCTTGGTGCATAGAAGACAATATTAAGACCTAGGCCACTCTTTAGGGTACAAGCAGTTGTAGTGGATAAATTAGGCAAATTTGTTTGTCCTTTGTAGCTCTGGAAAACATCTCCCTTTATGAGGACTTCAACTGAGCATTTCTTCAGTTAACATAAGAATATAGATGAAATATTCTTCTAGATCCACTAATGGACCCCTATTCATTTTATAGGGTTTGAGCTTCCAAGATATCACTTATCCTTTGAAGTGGACCCTGACTCACCACCCCGTCTCCAAGTCTGATTTGACATCCCATCTCTTTGCTCCCTTAACGCTCTGTGTACACTTCCAGCATCCAACTTACCACACTGAATTACAATCTTCATTGTTGTCTTTCCCCTAAATGCCAAGGATCTTGACAAAGGAACCAGGTTCTACTTATTTTTATACCCACAGCGTCCTGATACCAAAGAAAAATCTGTCAGAAGAATGGATGAATAGAGGGTTGGAGAAATTAAGGAGCAAAGGAATCAGTGAATTTTCTAGCCCACCCAGGAAGTTAGCTGCACAGTTAGGAATGGAACCCTACATTCCAGACTATTTTCCAATCTATAAATATACTAGATCTACACAGGTGGTTTTTTTGTTTTGGGATTTTGCTTTTTAATAAATGCTCTAAAATTATGCAAGGGCAGGTGGAGTTTGGGAAAACTGGAGACAAAATGGCCCTGAAATCCCCGCATCGGTATGTGAAGGGTTTTAGGAATGTCAATGTGGCTCAAAAAGACTTTTTGTGAAAAACTATGGACTCTCAATTCTCCTCTTTAAGGTATCTTTGGATACCAATCACTTAGGAGACTGAGCCCCTAGCCTGTCTCTTACCCACTCCATCCCAATATGGATAAAAGGCAAGATGCTGTGAACACAGTGATAACATCTACCAAAAACCTCCATCATTCATTTTATCTTTGTCTCTTCCCTGGTATCTCACCATCTCGAAGGATGAAATTTTTTTATTGCAAAGGTTCAGAGTCACTTCAGATTTAGGTGAGATCATAGCATGCTTTTTTCTTGGTCCAGAACCAGGCAGAAAGTCTCACTCAGTTAAGTGGGAGCAGGGGACCCCTCTCCTTTTCACCAGGCTTACTACATACAAATGTACTAACTGGTCACCTAAAGTAATTAAAGTGGGGAAGGGCTTTTCTTGTTCTGGTTTCCGTTTGAACAAACGTCTGCCGGAGCCACACACCTGTTCCTGCATTTATCTAGTTTGCAGTAGCACATACGCAGAATGTACCTCTTGTTCATTCCTGATGGATTGGGATGGCCCATCATAGTGTACGGTGGCCATATTCCAGAGGGTAGCCTGGCCCCAGAAATGATGAAAGCATCCTTTTTGTTTCACATTTCAGGACTTTTGTGAATGATCAGTACATCAAGTCCTGACTGGAAATGTCAAAATGTTTTAAATTCCACAAACTACAGCAGATAATTTGGCTGAAAGCAATTTGGCTAAATGAAATTTTGACAAATATAATTTGACTAAATATAAAGTATTAATAGCTTAGTTTAAAATTTATCTTTAAAGTAATTTGATTAATTAGAACAATTGGTACAGATAATACTTACATGAAAATGAGTAAACACAATCACTGGTTTTCTCAGTGTTGGTAATTTTGGTGTGTGTGTACCATGTAGCTTTGTGGCTCTCTGTGCATCTTAAGGGTCATTTCTAGACCAGGTATTTCTTAGGTTTAACCCAGGTTGTTGTACATGATCTTTTATTCTAACACATAGTATTAAAATTCAAGGCCTGGGTCAGGCGCGATAGCTCGTGCCTGTAATCCTAGCTCTCTGGGAGGCCGACGTGGGAAGATTGTTTGAGCTCAGGAGTTCGAGATCAGCCTGAGCAAGAGTGAGACCTCATCTCTACTAAAACTAGAAAAAATTAGCCAGGCGTGGTGGCACGCACCAGTCGTCCCAGCTGCTCCCAAGGCCGAGGCAGGAGGATCGCTTGAGCCCAGGAGTTTGAGGTTGCTGTGAGCTAGGCTGATGCCACGGCACCGTAGCCTGGGCAACAGAGTGAGACTCTGTCTCAAAAAAAAAAAAAGAGCATTTCTGTCTGATTGTTATAATTGGTTCCTTTTTTTTTTGCCAATCACCTATGTTCTTTGCTTCTTACAATACTTAAAAGCTAGAAAAAAGAACTGCTCAGCGATGGATATTTGGAACAACCTAAATAATGAACAAAAGTGGATTGGCTAAAATAAACTAAATATCAATTAATAGAGAAATCTGTTAAAACTGAGAATTCTGTATTTTCTTCCATAATTTATTTTATTATTTAAATTCTTTTATGAATTTCCCCTTGGTATAAAAACAACATTGTACTCAATACAAAAAATAACTAGAAAATACAGGCATTTTTTTTTTAAAAAGAATATTATAAGTCACCTATCTGGTTGAAACCTTGAAAGCTTGAGTTATTTCCTTCCAGGTCTTTTTTGATCTGCACACACACATACCCATGCGAGTATGTATATATGCACAAACACACATCTGACTTCTGCAAAATAATATCATGCCATAATAATGCTTCATAACCTCCAATATAAACTATATATATAAGCATAACACAAACTGTTGGACTTCTCAGTAATTTCAACTAATAATCTATCGTCCAGAAACAAATTAAGAATCATTATAACTATACATACCAGAAAAATGTTATACATGGACAAAATGCTTAAAACCAAGTAAAGAGTTATGACTCAACCTCATGATTAATACTAATTACTAATATTTTAAAACTTCAGTTTCTATAAATTCAGAATTTTAACTGGATTGTCCTACTGGCCACTTTTCTTTGGATCATATTTTTTAGTTCCTATTTGCTTGCGGCCAAATCACTTTTAACTACGTTCTTGGGAGGTGCAAGGCCAGTTTAGTTTTAAGCTGGGTCATCCTTCCAATATCACCTGTCTGAGGTGTCTATATTCATCATTTCCAACCCGTTTGTTCTGAGGTACATAACACCTGGCTGTTCAAATTAGTGACATACTGCAGACCTTGTTCCAAAAAGAATTTTAGGTGACTTTCGCAAATATATTCAATAGAGTAAAATTAAAAATAAGGAAAGCTGTGTGAAAGGAACACAGGAACTCTCTGTTCCATATTTGTACCTTTTCTATAAGTAAAAAATTAGTTCAAAATTTAAAAAAATAAAATAGCCTGCAGTATAAACAGATTGAAGAGAAAAAACCTTTTCCCAAAATTAAGAGACATCAAACTACACACACACACACACACACACACACACACACACACAGAGTTAGATAGTGATGATACCATTATGAGAATTAGCACACAGCAGGGCATGCTCTAGGGTTTCACACCAGTGGTCCCCAACCGTTTTGGCACCAGGGACCGGTTTCATGGAAGACAGTTTTTCCACGGATGGGGTGGTGGGTCAGGGGTGATGTGCAGCCTGATTCCTAACAGGCCACAGACTGGGCCGTGGCCGGGGGTTGGGGACTGAAGTTTTGTGCAATTACTATAGTCAAATTTGGCCAAAGTAAAAAAGAACCATGAATGTTCATCGATTGTACATTTTAAAATAGCTAGAAGAGAATAATTAGAATGTTCCTAGAATAAAGAAGAGATAAATATTTAAGGTGATGGATATACCAATTACCCTCATTTGATTTTATAAATGTATCAAATTATCACATGTACCCCAAAATGTATACATCTAATGTGTATCGTAAAAAAAAAATAACTACAAAGAGACATGATTGTTATAAAAATCACATTAGCTTCTGGGAGGCCGAGGCGGGAGGATTGCTTAAGCTCAGGAGTTCGAGACCACCCTGAGCAAGAGCGAGACCTCGTCTCTACTATAAATAGAAAGAAATTAGCCAAACAACTAAAAAGAGAAAAAAAAAAAAATAGCCAGGCATGGTGGCACGTGCCTGTAGTTCCAGCTACCTGGGAGGCTGAGGCAGGAGGATCACTTGAGCCCAGGAGTTTGAGGTTGCTGTGAGCTAGGCTGACACCACAGCAAGCTAGCCCGGGCAACAGAGCCAGACTCTGTTTCAAAAAAATAAAATAAAATAAAAATCACATTAGCATCTGTAAAAAATATACTGATTAAAAAGGAGAAGCAAAAGGTTTCCCTCACTAAGGTCTAAAAGAAATTTCTCTGTGGGTTTTCCAAAAGTGAGGGCAAAGTGATATGAGGTTAACATTTCTCAGCAACACCCTATCCCTAACTCCTGTAGAAGCAGGAGTAGGGTCCTGACTCATAGGCCAGGAGGGCAAAGCACTTAGATTTTCATAGTCATGAGTTATTAGACATATATTTTAAACAATTTTTTCTTTAAAAGAAAAATTAAAAAAGCCTAACTGTGGAAAGAGTGGAGTAGAGAATGGAGAATATCCATTCTCAAAGAATGTTTCAGGAAATATTAGCCTACCTGCCTTGTCAGGAGGGCTTTTAAAAAATTAAACACTAGCTAAGATAAGCAGGGGCATGTACACACAGGTCAGGATTACCCAGCTGTTAGCCAAGGCTGAAAAGCAAGACTCCAGGCAGATCAATTTTAAGAAGAAATGGAGAAGCATGGTGTTCCCTTAAAATACGTGACATGTCCCATGCCGGCAAACACTGCCTACACTGTTTATCTGCTGGCTTCTTTATTTAGGTCTGTCAAAAAGTGGAGAGGAGGCCCAGCCTGTCCCAAGCAAAATGAGAAAGGAGCATGTGTTGTGTGTCACTTATTCACCTTCTCCTTGTAACTTTCTCCTCCCCCAAATTAAAAGGATGTTGCCTCCAGGCTGAAAGGTGTGGAAATTCAGTTTAGTCTTGAGTTCCTGAAACCCAGCCATGGCTAGAGGAAGGATGCTTGGAAATAATCAAAAGAAGAATGACAGTGCCAAGAAGTGTGGAGCCCAGCCACAGAGGTCAACCCCAGAGGGAGCAGAGTCCAACGGGGCCCAACTGGGACAGAGAAAGATGCTATGGGCCTTCTTTCTTGAGCCCAGTTCTATTCTCAGGACCTTCCCTTGGTGTGGGAGTGGTGAAGAAGGGGCCTGTTCCCACTGTAGACTCACAAGGTTCTCCGGCCCTTTGCCCCACAAGTTCTAATCCTCACCTGGTATTATCTACTTACCCTCTTAGCGTGAGGAGGTTTTAAACCAGAATTGGCCCTCATGAGGCTGATAGAGGTTATTCTGGAGTTTATAAGGATTGGGAGGGGGGGCATACTACATAAGGATCCAAGATTTCTAGTGACAGCCCCAGGACTTGGAGCCTGGCCAACCTGAGCATGGGTCTCCTAGCCCAGCTACTTCTCTCTTCCTCACCTCCTTTCCTTCTCTACCCCTCCACCCCAAGATGCTGGGCACACAAGATCCATTCCTATTTCATCATCTTCTCCAGCCTTTGCCTTGCTCATGATTAGGTCTTTTCACCTGCCCTTCCCCTTCTCCCCACACCAAGCACAGCAACAGAGCCTTCCTCTCCTGGACTGGGCATTGCTCAGCTTCCAGAAACTTGGTCTTGGTTCTTTTGAAGGTGGTTGGGATGTTGCTGAATGGAAGGAAACAAGGGAGTGAACACAACAGATTCCACCGTGGGCTTTGGCAAATAAGGGGGAGGTAGAAAATTCTACAACCTGCTGATCATAGATCATGCTGTCCACTTCCCTCATAATACAGATTCAGATAAGGAAGCTGAGGTCCCAAGTGACTTGTTCAAGATTACACATTGTATAATAGCCCTTTTAACTGGTGTGAGGTGATGAACATTCAGTGTGGGCTGTGGCGGAGGTGTTGTCTATGACATAAAAGTAAAAAGTCCCCAGGCTGGTAGGAGTTCTACTCCTCTCCACTAGTCCTTTGACTACTCCAAAGTCAAAACTAGAATCCAGCTCATCTAAACGTCACCCAATTGATGTTACTGTTTCCATTAAGCCATACGGAAACAGAAAGAAAACTGTGCTCTTTCCAGAAATGCTCATGCTAACAGGAGCATGGGAAAGATCTTGGGAAAGCTTGAAACTATTTACAGATACTATGAGACTGAAAAAGAAAAGTCCAAATTGAATTTTCTTAAAAGCTTGCTTTGTCCATGTAAAATAATATTAATTAGGGGAAGATTCATATAAAGCAAAACATTTGATAGGTATCATTCACTAGTTTGAAATATCGATTACATATTTTCAAAGCAGCAATCAAAAAAAGAGGTGGAATTTCACCACTCTTTCTGCCTTTCTTCCTGGAATTAGGCATTGTTTTGATAATCTTGGTCAACTGAAAATATTCTTTCTGTATCTATCAAGTTGGTGAAGGTTTTTTAGGAAAAAATAGTGTCTTTCTATTTTAAAACAGAATCATAACACATATGTATAGACATCAGTTTCTAGAAGAACTATTTTAGAATAGTGCACAAAATAGCATTTAAAATAAGCCATTGCATCAGAGTTGCCTCCCTTGCCTAACAAAGTATTCTGATACTAATCAAACGATTCCATTATTCATTCCAGGTAAACAATGCTAGTACCCAAGTGTTAGTTTCTGTGTGGTTCACAAAAGCGATGCTGCCCTCACAGAAATGCCATCAGAGGGGGATGAGATCAGGGCAGAGCAGCTGTCACAGGAGATGGGCGTGGAACAGGGTGAGAGGACCAGAAGAGTGTGAAGACCTATAGAGATGCAAAGGAAGGAAAGAATGCAAATATTTCTTGGGGAAAAAAAGTGTCCTAGACTAAATTAGGGATTAGTAAAGGCAGTTGTGGAGGTAGAAGCTTGGGATGCAGCATGGCGGATGAGAGGGCTTGCCTGGGCATGGCTCCAGAGCACAAACCTTCAGAACGTCCAAATATTTAAGATACTGTAATGATTTTTCAAAGATTATACATAATATTTTCATTTCACTCCTTCTAAAAACACTTATCTTTTTCCACTGCGGTGAACTTATCCAAGTCCCCCTGTCCCAGCCATTTTGGGCAGCCTTTTAAAATAGTGGAGAGGAGTAGAACTCCTACCAGCCTGGGGATTTTTGCTTTTATATCATAGACACCACCTCCACCACAGCCCACACTGAATCTTCGTCACCTTACACCATTTAAAATGGCTATTATAAAACATTTTTAAAAAGACAAGTGTTAGCAAGGAGGTGGAGAAATTGGAACCCTTGTACACTGTGGATGGGAATGCATAATGGTGTGGCTGCTATGGAAAACAGTATGGAGGTTTCTCCAAAAATTAAAAATAAAACCACCATATGATCCAGCAATCCCATTTCTGGGTGCATACCCAAAAGAATTAAAATCAGGATCTCAAAGAGGTATCTACACTCCCACATTTCTTGCAGCGTTATTCATAATAGTCAAGATGTGGAAACAACCCAAATGCCCATCGATGGATGATTGGATAAAGAAAACGTGGTATATAAATACAACAGAATATTATTCAGCCTTTAAAAAAAGGTAATCCTGCCATATACAACAACAAGGATGAACCTAGAGGACATGCTAAATAAGCCAGTCACAGAAGCCCAAATATTGCATGATTCCATTTATAGGAGGTATCTAAAATAGCCAAACTCAGAAACAGAAAGTAGAATGGTGGTTGCCAAGGGCTTGGGGGAGGGGGAAAATGGTGAGTTATTGCTTAACGGGTATAAAGTTTCAGTTCTTCAGGATGAATAAGTTCTAGAGATCTATTGTACAACATAGTGCCTTATAGTTAATAATACTGTACTGTGCACTTAAAAACTTATCAAAAGGGTAGATCTCATGGTAACTGTTCTTACCACAATAAAAAAAAAGTGAAGCTAAACAAAAAAGAACAGTGAACACACTCTTTAACAAAATCAAGTATATACAAGGGAGTCAAAGGACGTGAAAACAGAAAGGTAGCTGGGGCCACAGGCAGAAGAACTAAACCACCAGGGTGAAACATTCTCTAGAAGTATTGCTGGGCACAAATTAAGCTACCAGATTAGGCTCGTAGGCCCATTATTTTCTAAATACTCCAAATTAGAACAGTGTGTACATTTTAATTTTTGCCAGTTTGCCACTTTGATAAGCAAAAAAGAAGTGTATTGTTTCCCCCCCGGGGCTGGAACAACATGACAGGCTCTTTGCCAAAGTTTCTGCTCTGCCAACTCCTGGCTGGTCCCTTTCTGAAAGTGCCATCTTGTATTTGACTGTTCTGGAGCAAGCACTAGGATATTTTTCAAAGGCGACATCAAAAGACCAAGTTAAAAATTAGAAGGTTCCCTATGGGCTTCCTACTCTGTTTTGGTCTGAAGAGAGGGCATATCCCTTGATAAGGAAGAGATCAGTGGTCAAAATGATCTCATGCTTGAAGGTAAGACTGGCTCCAGTTTAACAAGGAGTGCCTTTGTCTCCTGGGATCCAGACAGTACTATACCCTGCATACAGCACAGTCCCCCTGCATGCACATTGCAGGAGCGCACACTCCCCCATCAGAACATCATTCCCTCACAGAGCCACCTACATGCAAGGAAGGCTGGGAGGCCCGGGGCAGAACTCAATGAATAAGTCACGTCATTCCCTGCAGACTAGGTGACTAGTGCACCCACAGCATTAGAAAAATCTGGCAATGCATCCTTGGCTTTGTCGGGCTTAGTGCCTGCCTCCTCCAGTGGCACATTTATATGCTTTCCTCACCTGCTAGGAAAAAGAAAAAAAGATGCAGCTGGGTGATATGTAGCCCTTTGGGATTCAGACAAGGAAAACCAACAGCTAAATAGAACTAACAACAGCCTTCATCTGTTGTGTTGTCTTTAAAAAGCTTTGTTGAAGTATAATTTACATGCGATGAAATTCACCCATTTTAAAACATACAATTTAATGATTTTGAATAAATTTACAGTTGTGTCAAATTTGCTAACTTTCCATCATCCCCAAAAGATCTTTTGTGTCCATTTTATAGTCAAATCCCGTTCCTATTTCTAGCACCATAACAACCACCATTCTGCTTTCTGTCTATAGAGATTTGCCTTTCAGTTAGCATAACGTTATTGAGGCTGTCCAACCTTGTGGTATGTGTTAGACTTCTTTACGTTTCATTGCTGCAGAATATTCCATTGTATGGATATATCACATTTTGGTTTTCAATTCACCATTGATAGACACTTGGATTGTTTCCGGCTTGGGCTATTGTGAATCAACCTGCTGTGGACATTCCCGTACATGTCTCTGTATGAACATATGTTTTCGTTTCTTGTGGGTGGATAACTAGGAGTAGAATTGCTAGGTCATATGGCAAGTTTATGTTTAACTTTGTATAAACTGCCAAACTATTTTCCAAAGTGGCTGTATCGTTTCACATGCGACGTATGAGGGGTCCGTTTCTCTACATCCTCATTAACACTCGCTATTGTCTGCCTTTTTTATTATAGTATTGTTAGCGAGTTTGTTTTTAAGACTCAGGTTTTTCCTACTTTCCAGTCCCAGAAACCATATGAGTTCAATCAAAAATGGCTAAACATTTTGAGGCTGTGGTAATTCAGGAAAGAGTTTGGTTGTGAGAGGTGGACAACCACATGCTCGCTATTATAACAAGGGTGGGGCAGAGCAAGACCAGACACCTCCATTGTCCTTCCTTCATTGTCTAAGGCAGAAAAACCAGTTCTTCTAAGGACAAAAAGTTTCCTTCAGCTTAGAAGCTATCTCTACATGCAAGAATTAATGAACATTTATGAGCACCTTTAGTGAGGGAAAAAATGGTATTTCTCATATACTACAAGAAATGAACGAGTTTTAATTTCAATATTTTTGGCTATCTGTTGTGAACAAAACATCACGTCAGGAGAGAGAAAGAGCAAAACAAAATCTCTGATTGTAGACATTTAAAATCTGCTCACTCTGGCATATGGAAGAGGGGAAAGGAGGTAGGATGAGGAGGGGGTGGTACCATTGCCTCTTCGATAAAAATTGTTGAGTCACAGACACCTTGACATGTGTCTAAGAAGTTAGTGTGGGTGGGTGTAAAGGAGTAAGAAGTTGAGCAAATGCTTAAAAAAAAATTAATTTGGGAAAGGTTAATGGTTATAACCTCAATGTCAGCCCGTATGCATTACTTAATTCTGAGAGTTTTGAACTGCCTTCATATTAGTGACCCTTTTAGAAACTTCCAAGTAGATCCATTTATGTCATCGCCTATGACTTTAAAGCTGTTCCAGGGTTTGTCAACATGTCATTTGGGGAGGGCTGAGAGGAGGCAGGCCTGGAAAGTGAGACAGTTTTGTGAATATGTACTACTGGCTCGCCTTGTGCAGGTGGAGAAGAGATTCTGACAAGATGGGATGTGTTCAGGGTGATATGGCTATAGATCAGAAGGAGAAGAGATTCGACTGGCTTCTCCATACCTTACAGAATAGCTTTTCTCACTTTCCCTGAGCTGTGAACTGGTGGTGTGCTGGAACCCTGTGAAATCTGTTTTGGTAGCAAGAGTCAATGGTGTGCATTTCTTCCCAATTCCGTATTCAGTGTCTATAACCACAAACACTACGAATCAGGCCTTCCCCCTCACAACCCACTCCAGATCTGGCTGTTAAACATTTACCAGCACACCACTGCGGAGCACTGTGCAAACTCTCCCGCAAAGTATGCTGGGGGATCCTTCTTGGAGCCTAAGGAAGGGTTCTCAGGCTGACGTTGGAAGGAAGTTGCAACAAGCACTACAAAAGACTCAAACGGTTTAAGAAGAAGAAAACAAACACCAGACATAGCCAGACTTTTTCTTGCTTAGAGAAAGGATAGCAACAAAGAGTCCCTGGATTTGACACAGAAACTAGCATCTACTGTGGGGGCTGTTCATTGGGAATTAAGCTCACAATCTTGTAAGACAGATAAAAACAGCTTTATAAATAACTATCATACGAGACAGAAGGTGGTCAGAGGCACAAAGCACAAACCGGAGGAGATTATTCAGAGGAGGGTGAGGCTGAGCACACAGCAAGTTCAGGAGCAGGGCCTCTGAGAGCTGAGAAATGCACAGGCCATGCCCATTTTTGAGCTTCCTGGTGTACTAAAACATGAAGAAATGCCAAAACAGGGTTATAAAAATTATGGTCTATTTTAAATGTTTCGACTAAACATATTACTACTTCGAATACACCTATACACAAAGTACAATGCCATGCAATTGCACTATTCATAAAAGCATTCCAGAAGGTATTGAACTATTAATTCACTGTGCACTACAGAGGGTGTCGTTTAAATTAAAAATTATCTGATAAACATCTTCTTTGAGAACTGTTAGCAAACCTTAGCGACTGCTTGTAGAATGTCCCTGGGAGGTCAGTCAGTCCAAACCTGAGGACCATGATGACAGGAAAGCCAGGATTACAGCAAAGTCGTCGTGACTTCCAAGCAGGACCTTGTCTGTCACACATAGAAAGAAGCATTTATCCAGCAGAACTGGGAAATTTTAATTTTGCATAGGTGAATTACTCTAGTAACTGAAGTGTGTCTCCCTCAAATGCCCAAACAATTTTAACTATACAGTATTTAACAGGAAAATTTCCACAGCTTTCTACCATAGATTTTTGAAAATAACCTCATCTACTTTTGACAAATCGGGAGTATCATTATTCTGTTCTCATTGTATGACTCGGTCATTGACGCTACAGCTTTGTCCTTTTAAGGTTTTTCTGCTGCCCTCTCGGTGCTGAAGTCACTTCCTGCTGTGGTTGTCGCATCTGTCCCAGTGGCTTGGCTTTTTTCTGGCTGGCAGTATCTCTGCACATGGTCTGCTTTCTGCTGCAGGATGGGGAATCAGATATGCAGCTTGTTTACATGCATTACAAAGAGTCTGCAGAGTAAGAGAGGGACCCGCAACATCCGACCCTAACGGGGCCCGTAATCTGCCCTTGGCACAGACTTTGTAGGCTTGGGCTGTGTTTTCGAGCTATGCTATTACTAGAAATCTGGCGTCTGCCTATATGAGGAGTTGTTAATATACTGTTAGGGAATGATTTGTGTCCCCCACAGAATATATATGTATGTTGAAGCTCAAACCCCCAGTACCTCAGACTGTGACTGTATTTAAAGATAGGGTCTTTAAAGAGGTAGCTATGTTAAAATGAGTCATTAGGGTGGCCCCAGTCCAATGTGACTGGTGTTCTATAAGAGGAAACTGCGACATAGACACACACACAGCAAAAACCAGGTGAAGACACAGGGAGAAGGGAGCCGTCTGCAAGCCACAGGGAGAGGCTTCAGAAGAAACCACCCTGCCAGCTGCTTGATCTTGGACTTATAGCCTCTAGGATTAGGAGAGATAAATGTCTGTTGTTTAAACCATCCAGTCTGTGGCACTTTGCTGTGAGAGCTGGAATACTAACCAAGCAGCTTGCATCTTGTGGCATAGAGTCCTGATATTATGCCTGCAGTAGACGACAGGAGGAGCTGTCCTAAAGGCTCCCTCACCAAGCCCATGTCTCAAGACAACTCTCTTATTTAACCTGTTGGTAATTAGTGCTACCTTTAAGGTTTTCTAGGTATTGAGCTGTTAACTCATTGAGGAAAAGGAAGAGATGACTGAACTCTTCAAACAGAAATGAGCTTCAAGGTACACAAGAATAATGAGGAATTTAAGGGGAAAAAAAAAAAGTTTCACCTACAGGAAGACGGATTCTGAGCTATTAGTTACAAGCTTAGAAAAGCTCCAGGAGATGTTATTAACTATTTCCTCAATATATCAGTCCAATTAGCTGCTGAGACCAAAAAAGGTCATAAGCTGAGAGTTTTTATATGTAAAACATTTTTTTAAAGCTTAAAAATAAACCATCAGGGTATCCTTAGACAAAGAACCACAGTGAAAGATAGATGAGTATGCAAAATTCTGATTTGAATAATTTAAGGAAAACATCAAATAAAAAGAAAAGATCTAAAGAGGGACAATGAAAATTTGAAGGGAAAGAAGGGATTTAGAAATGAAGATGGAAGGTACCAGGAAAAGAGTGAGAAGGGACAGAATAGTGGTTTTTGAAATTCTGAAGATGAAGTCTGGGCAGATCCCACAGGGCCAGACCTGGTGAAAACTGCTGAAGTTGGAAAAGTCTTGCTTTAGAATAAATAAAAGACAATCGACCTTTGCCTGACAGCAGACAATATTCTATTTTTCTCCAAATTGTTGGCCAGACCCAAAAAACAAAAAAAGCATATAGATTTGAAGTAAATTTGTATCAACATATTGGTAGATGGATAATATTAATGGAAACTTGACATTTGGGAAATTCCTAAGCAACAGAGGCTAAATCCATGGTGAGCAAACTCACTCACCGGCCATCGACCCTGGAACCCATTCCTGAAGACTCACTTGTGGGGCACAAAACAAAGACACCCCAAAGGTCTGGGTGGGAGTAAGATACACAGAGGACAGGGAAATTCCAGATCTTCACATTTCCTCAAGGGGATTTTATCTTTTATTTCTTTATTAGCCACCAAATTTTTCCATCTTCTTAGAAGTGGTGATAGAGAATTCTAAGAATACACAAATAACAAAAATAGGTTTTTAACTGTTCCTAGATGTCCAAGTAGAAAAAACATCAACCAACTTGGAGCTCTTTGAAGTCAATTATCTCCTACTGAAGAGCTCTGTCCTTGTTCCCACATCATGCCTGGCAGGTGTGCTCAGAATCTACGTGACTCCAGAACTGTTATCCCTGGGCTTGGAGATGTCTCCTGCAGACTGACTCCGAAAAGAGCCAGCAGGCCCAGACCTGGCGCGGCCAAGCCCTAGGGCAACAAGCTGACCTTAACGCATTAGCGCCAGACCTGAGCACCTGCAAGCAAGGGGATGGGGCCTGGCAGAGCTGCTAACAAGTCAGATTCCAGAAAACCTGACAGACTGGAAAAGCAATCACAGATGAGCATGACCAAGTGTCTATAAACTGACCACTTAACCCTCACCTGATTTTACTTCTCTGGTGAGCACACTAGCAAGAACTTTTGCCATGTAACTCACCAACCTCTGAGCTCTAATTAAAGTTTGCTAAGAGCTTTATAATCTTCCCAGACAACTACCCTGGGAATGTAGAAGTGTTCATTCACAGAGCTGCTCTTAATATTTTGTTGTTGTTAGGATTCTTCCTGTTCTATAATAATGATTCAGAGTATAATTGACTCTGAGGGTTCTGTTTTTGTTTACGTTTGTGGGGTAGGGAGTCTTTATTTGTAATGTGCCCTCCTTCCCTTCTGACAGTGGTGCAGACAAGATGAGTACCATTATGCATAAATGCAGCAGGGATGGTGGACGTGCACTAAAAACATACGACCCCTTTCCTCAGGCCTCCTGTGGGAAGACGTAAATGGGGGGGGTGGGGGCTGTCTCTGGGCTATCACTGAGGTGTTCCTCACGTACACACATTGGCTAGTACGGGACTCAAGCCCTGACTTGATGCAAAAGACTTTCTAGCTCTGATCCTGTGACTGATGACATGAGTGCTAGAACAAAACAGTAGACTATGGGTCAAAGCCCGGCACTTAACTTTAGAATTCATTTAAATCAGAGTCTAAAAGATACACCCCACACACCCACACAATCCCAAACACCACCTCATTGTTTGTCCATCAGACAATTCATTCTACAAACCACAGGGTCGGGGGGAGGGCAGGAGGGAAGGTCCAAGATTTCAAGAGTCAAAATTGACCTATTCGATTCTCTAACATAAGCCAAGTAAGAACAAAATCTTTGAATCTGGAGGAAAATTTGAAGTCTATCAAGTCCATATTCCTACACAATGTATGAAATCTCTTGATGACATTACCAACATATGGTCACGCACCCTTTGTCTGAATCCCTCAAAACAGTAGGTAGATTTTTTTTACCCTAAAGCTAATGAAACATTTGATTCAGGGACTTTCACTGCCAAAGGTCTCTTCCAAGCCCTGTGCTTAATTTTGTACCTATCATTTATATTTTTATCTTAAAGAAGGCCCCGAAAATGTAAAAGCTTCCAGCCCCACAAACCTGAGATAGGGACAGTAATAGTATTCCAAAATACTTCCTTACATTGACATTAAATCTGTCTCTCTACAAGTATACCCAAAATGTCAGAAATGTGTTTTCAGTAATATAGTAATATTTCTGCGATTGAGTGGATTCACTATTTAAGAGGGTTGTCTGCACATTCTACATTTAGATTTAAAACCACTTGCTCTCTTTTGCCCCAGTATCATCACCTAGGCTGATCCCTTTTCTAAAAGCTCTTACCTCCTTTTGTCTGATTACCTCCTACTTTGCTTTCAGATCTCAACTTGCGTACCTCCTCGAGAAGGTCCTCCCTGATGTCCCTAAACAGAACAAGTCCTCCTATATTTAGTGTCATTGCACCACGCTTCTTTGTGGTACGTATCGGTCCTCCAGATTTAAACACAAATTCAGTAAGAACTGAAAAGAGAATATGATTAGGAATTATATTTTAGCTTATAATAAAGTACATTTTCTGATCATTATTTGCTGTCCAACAATGAAAAAGGCTATCTTAAAAAGTAGAGTATGTCTTTCAAAAAGTATATGTTCACTACCAGGGAAGCTGGAGAGGCAAATTCGTAAAGGATTAGAATTAGACTAAGATCAGATAGAGCATTTAAGATTTCTCTCAACTAGAAATCGTATAAGTCTAAGACCACTGAGACATAGCTCTAGTTAATGGAATGGTGATGATTTACATGTGTGTTGGTATGGTGCCATGTTTAACAATGAAGACATGAAGTACAACTAAACAGTTTTTGTTAGAAATTTATGTTCAAGATGGATAGAAACCAACACATAGGAGTAAGTATTAATATATGTAAGCAAATAACAGCACAAGGAGGGAACCCAAAAAGAACCTGCAGTCTCACTAAGTGGACAAGAGGGAGATCCGAGTTCAGAGAGGTTACAATGGCTGGGCCTGGTAGCACTGAGTACCAGAGAGGAGGGAGCTGCACCGAGAGAGACAGAGCCAGGGAAATCTACAAAGGGGTCCATTCGAGTCTTTGACTGAGTGCTAATCTGAGCGAGCATGAGAGGAAACCACCCAAGGCTGGGAAAAGAACCATGAGAATCAGTGGGCAGAAAAAATTTTGGAACTTACACAAAGCTGGGAATCATTAATGGTCCTTTCAGCCAGAGTAGAAAGATCTCTTCATGCAAAGGACATCAAATAGATCAGATGTCAGAAAACTATAGCTCACAGGCCAAATCCAGCCCAGAGACTTTTTCAACAGCTCACAAGCTAAGAATGATTTGTATCTTTTCGAAGGATTGTAAAAACAAACAAAGAAATATATGCAATAGTGACTGTATGTGACCTGCAAAGCCTAAAATATTTACTATATGGCCCCTTAGCAATCCCTGAGGCAGTCTTGAAAATGTTATCAGCTTAGTAGTGGTGGAGATAAATTAGCCCCAAAATAAAGTCTGCCCTGGACCCACCCTAGCAAATTTAAAAGCAATCCTCAAGAATATTCTACTTGTAACTTCCTTGTAACTCAGCTAGCAATGAAACAGAATCCTAACACTATTTAATGAAATACAACATAATCCAGTTCCCTAAAACATAAAATTCACATTGTCATTCAATACAAAATTGCCAGACTTACAAAGAATAGAAAAATCTTATTCCGTATTATTTATCTATTGCTGTATAACAAACTACCCCAAAAGTTAGATGGCTTCAAATGATAATCATTTCTTATTTCATATAGTTTCTATGAGCCAGGAATCCTGGTAGGACACAATGGAGAATGCTTGTTTCTGCTTCACATTGCTTGGGGGCCAAGCTGGAAGACTTGAAGTCTGGGGGCTGGAATTATCCAAAGTCTCAGTTATCTATGCATTTGGCAGTTGATGCTGGCTGTGTGTCACATTTTGAGGAAAGAGTTAACAGAGTAGGTCTACTTGTATATTGCTTGCATGTCTCCAAGAGAGCCTAAAACCACAATTGACCCTTGGCCAATCACTGGGAAAATGGCTCTTGTATGTCAAGGATTGATGATTTTGTTTTGTATACCTAGAGCAACGGGCTATGCCCTACCAGCTTGTCAGGTTGCTTTGCACAAATATCAAGATTAATGATGTGCACCTGGCTTCATTCTTGGGGTCCTGTATTTCAGTTGTCATGGCTGGTTGCACAGTAAGATATGCTTATGTGATCAGCATATCAAAAAATCCTTGGACCTTGGGTAGAGACATCTCACACATGTTCCTGTAATTTGCTGCTGCAAAGAAAGTACATCCTGTGTGGTCTCTGATCACGAAGGACCCTGAAGCTTGTACTGGACCTCTCTGGATTCTGCCAGTGAAAATATCTGTCCTGCTGTCTTCTCTGTGTCCCTTGCCATAATAAACTTTAGCTGTGAGAATAGCCTTTTCTTGAGTCTTGTGAGTCCTTCTGACTAATCACCCAACATGGGGTGGTCAACAAACATTTATTACCTTGTCATTTCTGAGAGTCAGGAATCTAGGGTGACTTAGCTGGGTTTTCTGATTCAGGGTCTTTCATAATCTAGGGCAGGCTTGGCTGAGTCTGAAGGATCTGCATCCAAGCCCACAGGTGTGGTGTTGGCAGGAGGCTTCAACTCCTTACCTCCTGAATTCTCAGTAGGGCTGCTCATGGCTGCCTTCCCCAAGAGGAAGTGATGCAGGCACAGAGAGGGAGGGATGGGGAGGCTGTGAAAGAAGCCATAGTCTTTTATAACCTAATCTCAAAAGTGAAGTATTAATAACAATACTTTGCCGTATTTTATTGGTCACACAGACCAACTTTGGTACAATGTGAGAGAGGACTACACAGGCTCTGTGTACCAGGAGGCAGGGATCATTGCGGACCATCTCAGAGGCTGACTACTGTACTAGAATAGCTCTAGTAACACCAGACAAAAGTAGATTCCAGAAGAAGGAAATTATCAGGGATAAAGAGGACATTTCATAACAGTAAAAGGGTCAATTCCTCAAGAAAACTAAAAATCCTAAATGTGAATGCAGAGCTTCATGCCTAATTCAGGTCCCAAATAGAGGTTTTCTTCATGTGGATTTATAAAAGGACCCCCTCTGTGGGATATTTAACATGTTTCTAGTCCACATGAACATCAAGGGAATCCAGAAACCAACATTTTTAATTTTAGGAAATAATTATGGAGATGCTGTAACAAATAAAAGTTCATTTGTAAGTAGCTCTGCTTTAAGCAAAAGCACAGTGGGGAAAAAGTCACCCAGGTGTTATGAAAAGGCATGGGGATTTCAAGAAATCAGAGCTCGGTAAGGCAAGCAGGAAGTCATAACCACAAACTAGAAACAAGGCCAAGCAAAAGGTGACGTCTATTTTTAGCAGTTGATAGGCCGGCAAAATTTGACACTGATGACATCTGGGAAGTGGGGAGAGAGCATTGAAAAGTCTATCAACAAGACCGTGAGCACCGGGAGGCTAAGACTGTGTCTTGTTCACCACTGATATCCTGGTGCTAGCATAGTATTGGGCACAAAAAATAAAATATGAGTAAATTGATATGTTTAAAATGTTTATTTCTTTATGGAAAAAGAAAAAAAGTCAATGGAAGGGCCTGCCAAAATGTGCCAATAATTTTAAAGATTAGGTTATTTGGCTGGGCATGGTGGCTCAGGCCTGTAATCCCAGCACTTTGGGAGGCCACGGTGAGAGGATTGCTTGAGGTCAGGAGTTCAAGACCAGTCTAAGCAACATAGCAAGACCTGTCTCTAAAATCAATCAATCAATCAATCAATCAATAAGATTAGGTTATCTGGTCTCAACCTAATTTGTAACAGCTTCTCATGAGAGGGAAAGAAAGATCTGGAAAAGAACCAAAACAGGGAATTTTGAATTTAAATCTCCTACTTACTGATCTAGATTTATCTACCAGTTCTACCTTCTATAAATCTGCTCCTCCAATTGTATTGAACAAATACTATATTTTCTTGATTTAACTGGAACATTTATCCCACTTTTAAATATCTCTGAAATCAAAATGTTTCACAGTCAATGTATTTGGATTTGATAAAATAAGGTAATTCTCCTTTAAATATGTCTTATTTTTTTTTTCCGCCCTTGAAGATTTGGCTAAAACTATTTTTTTTCCTCTTCTCCATTAGTTGAAACCCAACCAATCTCTCCAGATCCAATTCAAATCCAGCTCTCCTAAAAAATCTTTCTGAGCAACCCTTTCAAAAGTCAATTTACTTTCTCCTGAATTTAAGTGGTACTAAAATCTATAAGTTTACATATTCCATACTGCTTAATATCATTGTAATATATGTTCCTGTCTTATTTATCTTTTCATATTATAAAATGCATCCAGTGGGCAAAAACTATGTCTTTTACAACTTTGCATTTTCCACAGCAACTAGCACATATTTTCTTCATTTTGATGATCAAAAAATACTACTTGAGTAAATGAATGGATAAATTAACTACACACAATTATGCTTAAAGAACACATTTATTACAAAAGAATAGGAATGATACACCCGTAACAATATGAGATGTCCATGGGTACATCATTGAAGAGGAAAAATAATGAGCTGTAGAACTGTATGTATCAATTATTTTATTTTTGCTAAATCCACAACAAATTTCTCCGTAACATATATAGAATGTGAATGTTTGTGTATACTTAGAAAGTTGTTTGGAAGAGCAGAAGCCTCAGGCTTAATTTCAGTTATCCCCGGAAAGTGGGTTTGACGTGTTGAAATTGTGGAAGTTCACAACATATTTTCTCTTTTTGCTTGTTGACTTTACACACGTGCATGAGTGCACACACAGACCCATCTATGTTATTCGGCTCTGGATTCAAAAAAAAAAAAATCTCAATAAAACATGTGAATTATTTTTACAGTGAAAATTAAGGAAAAATGATGAAAGGGAAGGACTTGCTCTTTTTCAGATATGTAGCTTTATGGTGAAGGGGAAGGAAGAAGCTCACGATTCACTACAAAGAAGGATGTGAGTTACGAGATATGACAACCAAGAAGTAAGATTAATTCAGAAAACTGTAGAAGAAAATAAATAGCTTTCTGAACCCAGATGTAACAGAATTCTGAGGGCTTATATATCAGTTGATTTAAAACCCACTATCACACAAAACAAAGTGGAAAGTTCAGGGCAGTGGGCCAGATTAGGAAGTTAGTTATCTTAACAAAAAAAAAGCCTCTTTCTTATATTAAGGTGTACCTGGAGCAAAATTCCTATTCAAGAGACACTTCTCAAATGAGTTATTCTCATAAGAGTGGCCTCATCAGAGGCATATTGTTGGTGGAAAGTATTGTCCATTTCTGTGTAATCCAATGGCACCACTGATGTCACCTAAACATATGGGATGTGTGAGATATTTGTATTTACCAGTAGCAACAACATTTTTCTTTCTTTTTTCACTGCTAACCATATACTAAGTACTGTGCAAAGTGTTTTGAAGATTTTATTTTATTCATGCCTTCCAACCACCCTGTGATAATAACTCTCCCCACTTCACAGATAGGGAAACTAAGACGTAGATAAGTCAAGCCCAAATAGGAACCACGATTTGAACTCAGGAAGTCTGATGCGAAATTCCTTACTCTTTACCCATTCACAAATGTTCCTGTCATATGATCATACTGTTAAATTTAATAAGCAAGAGGCCATTGGCCTGAGGCTGTGTACTTTGAGTACTTACATAACAAACTATAACTTAACTTAGTACATAAACAAACAGAAACTTAATTTAGGGGTATGACAAGCAGCAGAGTTTCAGCCAGTCATAGACAGCCAACTCATCAGATCATGTCCAAATAAGGCATATGCCTAGCGGTAGCCAATCAGGTGATTTCTCTACTTTGTTTCTGTGCCCAGACTATAAAAGCTCACTACTCACGCTCCTGGGTGGAGCTCTCTGAACCTTTTCTGGTTCTGAGTGCTGCCCGATTCATGAATCTTTCTTTGCTTGAACTCTGCTAAATTTAATTTGTCTAAAGTTTTTCTTTTAACAACACCTATTATTGCCAGATATCCCACATATATAACATTATTCCCTATTTCACATTTTTGTTCCACTATTGTATAAAGGTTTGCCCCAATTGCCCATATTTGTGTCAATATTACGCTATCACACTGCATCTCAGGTCAGTTTTGTTATCTGCTCAGCTTGCTTTTACTGGAAACATAAAGAATATTCTGTTGAAAAGTAATTGATCCCAGATGTTTCTACCTTCCTTCACTACCTCATAGCTCTAACACATCTTAATTCATCATTTTCTTTTTTGAACAGTGCAGATTTCCAGCTCTATTCAGTATACAGAGAGAGAAGTATTTTAGCCATTGCATAAAGCAGTGCAGGTTCACAATCCCTTACCTACCAATTCTGAAGTCCAAAGAGATTTGATAAGTGAAAGACTTTTCATAACTCATTTGACATCAAAGGCTGACCAGACCTGAACTCATTTGGCAACAAAACCTTCCCTGAATTGACTTGAGGCTATTTTAATCTCCATTGATCACGATCAGTGTGCATGTTCACATTTATGCAGTGCACATTTCACTGCAGCAATATCAATTTGTTTCATTACAAGGTGCTGCCCTCGACCACCCTGGGTGTCTTATGTATGATATGGTATATTTACCTTATTGCCACTCCAGGATCTAAAAAGACAAATTAGAAAACAATTCCAGACCAAAGGTTTCAGATAAGTGATTTCGGATGTGAATTTCCTTTTTTTTTTTTTTAATTCTCCTCTTTCTTTTAGAGTTAATAAGTGTTTTCCCAAGTCTAGTACTTTGATTTGGTGAATGCCTATGACTATTTTGTTCAAATACTTTGATTTTAGAAAATTCATGTGTTATAGTGGAAGTACAGCCCTTTTTAAAACTTTATTCTCATATAGAAGTCATTACTCAGTTCCTCCCTCCTTGTCAATTGTTTCATTATTCATTGATTGTGAGCCATGAAAATACTTCCCCAAAAGGATTCACTTTTTTTCCCTCAGACAGTGTCTAAATGCAGAAGACTTATTTTCAGATCATTGGTTATTTATTTGATTGACTTTTGGAATATGTAAAGTAGTTTATAATTCCATGTGAAATCAGATTAACCATAACGCAATTAAAATTCAAGTGATCCAGATGAGCCTTAAATTTCTGACTGATCTGGTTTTCTCAGGTTGAATTTTCCGGATATATTTACATAAGCCCCCGGGGGCTCATTTTCCCATTCATTGTCACATAATTTTCTGATACTCTGGCATGCTCTTGGAGCCTTAGGTACTAAACCATAGCATCTGAACAGCCATTAAATCTGGCACTTCAAAAATTTTAAAACTGCCACAGAATTATTATTCATTAAATGAAATTTTCCATGATAGGTGTCTGCGTCACGAAGCCTAATTCGAAGAGCCAAGGAAAGATTCCCAAATGAAGGGGAAGGAAAAACACCTCTGACTTAAGACACTCCTTGCTTTTCTGTGGTAAATCAGTTGCTATGACAGTAGACTCACTCAGAGAACATGCACCTAACTGCCTAAAATAGCCGGAGTACTTTTTCCTTATGAATCAGATTCTTCAAGGAATTACTAAGTCTTACAGTATTTATATGAGCATTGTTTCCACAATTAATAACTAGAATTACCTAGTAGGGCTTAAAACATTCTGTTGCTTAGGGTTTTTAAGTTTTAGCAGAGAAAGAAGAAAGGAAATTCCTTAGTATTTAACATATACAGGTATATGTGCCTTTTAAGAGCCTTTCATCTGGTTCAAGCTGAAACAATTTTGAATCCTACACTTTAAAAGCATTAATCTTTATAGCATCTGTGTGGCATAAATTAGTGAAATTATGCCCATTTTACATGGGACTGATTAAAAATGTCAAATATATTTCTACTTTAAAGTACTATTTTTATTCAAAAATAAAACCAAGTACCTCAGACTCTCAGCTCCCTGAGTAATTGCTGCTTTTCCCTGAGTATGGCTGCTTTTCTTTATGTCCCAAGCTATCCTGGATGATTCTCAACATCTCCCCTTTGTCTTTATAGAATGTTTGTTGGGTGAGCCATGGGGATGAGGACCTAAAGAATGCCTGGGAGGGCCATGGCTCCCTGCGAAAACAGAGCGACAGACACGCCAGTGGGGCTCCTTGCTGGTTATCCACAGCTCTGAGCCGCCATCCTCACCAGGGAGCATCCACGGCACCCATTCTCGTAGCTGCCCTTTCCCAGCCGGCCAGGGCTGCCCTCACTCCTGAAGCCTTCTGCAGAGTTTCCTTCAGCAGCCATTCCTATGCACAGACCTCACCCTGCGGCCAAAAGCAATCAATCGCCTCTCAGACTGGATGTACACGTGGCTATCACCAAATGGAAACTGAAAGCTAGAAATTGCATCCCCAGGACGTACCAGGGCTTTTTCAGAAAGCAGAAATGCCAGATCCACCCTTTACTGATGGTCCTCGACGGTAATTAGAGAGTGCAGAGAAAAACCCTTCAGAAAATATGAAATGCTACACTGCAGTTGGGGGATTCTGAGGAAAAAACACACTACGGACTTTTCTCTTTTCTGCTTCTTGTCTCTTTTTAAACAGCTAAACACCTTGTTTATGTGCTAAGCACATATTTCACTAAATGGAAGCTTCATTCAAGTCCCCTCATCCTATAAAATTTATTTATTATTCTACTTCCACTTAACCTTTTTTTCAGTAAATGTAGTTATAAGGATACAGGAAATCCATTAGCACGCATTATTCAGTGAGCCAGCACCGGGCTTACTAAGCATGAGGGAGACGATACTGAAGCCACAGGCTCAGCCCTGCCCTCAGGGAGCTTCCATTCTGCTACCCCTGAGACAGCCTGAGGGGTGAAGCCTGTGTAAAGAAGTCACTTGTGTAATGCTGCTTTGAAGTCTTGGCATTTGTTGGAGAAGAATAAGGATATGTTGGTCTACATTACATATTCAGGATCAAGTATCAAAATAAAATCTATAACTGGCTTTGGCATAACCCCAAATTTGAATTATGAAGAATAAATGTTCTTGGCATTATCCTGGAGTTTTTTTGGAAGAGAAGTGCTATAAAAGAAGACTCTAAGGCAGTATCTAAAATAATACTAAAACCACTGGTTGTAAAACTAAAACATTTAAAAATTTATAATAAAAAATAAGTCATGGTTTCTCTGTATTTGAATAGAATTTAGCCAAAGATATATGTTAAGTAATTGGTCATCTCCATCAAAACAATTACACCAGTTGCTCATTTTTGCGGCAATTATTATATAAGAGTTATGAGCAGGTATTGTACTTTGTCTGACTGTCTCGGGGGGCTCATTTTTATTGGTGGTCCGCAATCCTGGCTCCCACTTCCTGGGAGCAGGTGCTGCAGATCCTCCCACTTCTAGGTCAGCTACACTCCCACTGTCTCTGCAGAGATGTTCTAGCCTCTGCCTGAGAGCCTCTGCTTGACCAACTTCATTGTGAGGAGAGATTCTTTAGACTATGTTTCTTTTGAAAATCTAGGCCCATTTTTTATTCTCTGCTCAGGCATTGTTAAAATACACTCTTATGGCTCCATTACCTAGAACTGCTTTGTCCCAAGCCAGCCTACATCCTGCCAAGAAATGATTCCCTAATTTAGGAAATCAGATCCACTAAACAAACTATCTGGCTCTGCTTTTAATGCCTCTGTGGGAACAGGTTAAATGATTTTGCTATAGTTGTCAAGAAATCATGTCTGGGACCTGGACTGAGAAATAGGTATCAAGATCTGCAGCCATGGCCCTATACATCCAGGCCAAGATTAGCAGGGCCAGGAAGTTCAGCACTCGATCAAGGGTCTGCTGGTCTTCCAGTTACTGAATGAGACTGAGAAAAATAAACAGATTTGGAGAACTGCCTGGACACTACTCTTGAATTACTACATCAGCCTCCTTTAATTATTTATAACAAATAGATATAAATCTAAACCAATCTCAGGCTAGCAAGGGAAATACTATCTCAAGTTCAGTGGAAAGTGCTCAAGCCCTGGGGATATTGGGGGATGCAGGACCAGAGGTAGAGAGGGCCCCTCAGAGGCCTGTGAGCAGGCCAGAGCCACAGAGCCATCTGACCCATACAGAGCAATGAACTGATTCAGGGGACAGTAAAGAGCTGGACCCCTTCAGCATAACCTCCTCAGAGGATGGCAGCCAAACAGATTTGCCAGTGGGTGATCCCAGCACAAAAAGGTAATCTTTATTGACTTATCTCAGTACCATTTCCTTCTGACTTGCTATTACTAACATGTTTGCAAGCCGCCCAATGTACTAGCTTCCACTAAAAGTCATTGTCTTCTCAATTTTAATCAATTATTCCAAATCAGAATTCTTTATTCTAGTAAAATTTCAAGATGCTTACACCATTTTTTTTAACCAAGCCCAATAAATAACAGCAGAGTTGCATCCGTGGGTTTCTAGAACACAGACGTGCAGTGGGCAGACATCAAACATTGCCTGATTCTGTGACTTTCATCACCTTATGATCCAGAGGGCACAGAGGCCTGAACAAAAGCATCCATTAGTATTATTTTTTGCCTATGCCCTTCCAATTTTTTCCATGAACATACATTTATACATGCATGACACTATTATATATGAAGCAAAACACTAAAACAATTTCAATGCCCAAATTTAGGAAAATTTTTATGTATGCTATATTATAGCCAATTGCTGGACTATTTTGCACTATTCCAATAATCCTTATAAATATTATGTAGAAATGTGAGAAAAGAACTTGAATATACATTTAAGCAAAAAGGCCAGGATACAAAATTATTTGTATGTGGTGATACAACCTATGTAAAAATAAATGCACATGGGGATGGGAGGATTGGAAGGGTACACATAAACCTAATAATAATTGATGTTTTAGGGTGGTATGATAATAAGTCATTTTCTTCTTATTTTTAAAAATTTTCATAATGCTACATTGTTTTTATACAAAATGAAGCATATTATACATATACACGTATAGGCCTCATCTAAGACAATTCAGGACTTTGCTAGGCCTTGGATTTTTTTTCAATTTAAATTTTTAATTTTTTTTTTTTTTTTTGAGACAGAGTCTTGCTCTGTTGCCTGGGCTAGAGTGCCGTGGTCTCAGCCTAGCCCACGGCAACCTCAAACTCCTGGCCTCAAGCCATCCTCCTGCCTCAGCCTCCCAAATAGCTGGGACTACAAACATGTACCACCACCCCCGCTAATTTTTCTATTTTCAGTAGAGACAGGGTGTCACTCTTGCTCAGGCCGGTCTCCAACTCCTGAGCTCAAGGCATGCTCCCGCCTCGACCTCCACAGAGTGCTAGGATTACAGGCCACGCCCAGCTCAGGCCTTCGATTTTAATATTATGTGTTAGAATAAAAGATCATGTACAACCTGGGTAAACCCTAATAAAATTTACTGGGATATATCACTGTGTGTTGGTTAGAGAAAGAACAAGGTCAACTCCTCCCCCAACCATCAAACAAGTCTTTGCTTCCCTCTGATTGGACGGACGTGGACCAATCGCCGAGGCCTAGGGACTGCTTCGCTGGCTCCAGGTTAAATGGCGCCATCTGCACACACCAACCTGTTACTACTGTCCACAAATATTTGGCTGTTCTCCCCGTGGGAGGAGTTTACTTCCCTACCTCACTGACAGGTTTGGCCGTAACCTGCTCTAGCTATTGAAATACAAAAATGCCAATGTTCAATAACAAAATGTGATCTATGTGTTTAACAGGACCGTCGGCTTCACCAACCTGGGTTCAAGAGTGAATACGAAACTGAGCGGAGCCACAGCCCACCCGCAGCGCACATGCAGCACTAGCTGTATACACCTTTGCTATTGTACGCTGCTGAGATTGGAGCACTGTTCCCGTGTCTAAGCCAGCATGTCCTTCCTGGCTAGAGTCCCTGCTTAGCCATTTCCTAGCTACGTGACCTTGGAAAATTTCCTTCATTTCTCTGAGCTTTAGTTTCTTTATTGGTAAAATAAAGATACGTAAAATTCCTGGTATGTACTCGAAAATTACAATTATCATTTGTTAATGCTAAGAATTATAATTCGCGCTTCCTTGGGG
Source organism: Avahi laniger (assembly GCA_963575035.1). NCBI lineage: Eukaryota > Metazoa > Chordata > Mammalia > Primates > Indriidae > Avahi > Avahi laniger. The sequence goes on along the minus strand of CAUYSK010019906.1, from coordinate 6,348 downwards.
GATTTTCTTCTAATTTGCCTTCTGAAAGAGGAGGTATATTATATTCCTTTTTACTAAGACAAAGTTAAAGAGTCAAAGTTTCAATATATATGGATTATTTATAGATAGAACAAGAAATTCTTCCTTAAAATATGAATCTTAGTACCTTGGAATGCTCTTCTTTTTTTTTTTTTTTAAGAGATAAAAAAGGATTAACCCAAAATTTCATATGGGAAAAATGCTTTTTCACGCGCAATACCAACATGTGATATAGCTATTGGACAGTACAGTTGGCTTCAGTGAAGCAATTTTGTTCCTTTTCTGAGTTATCTATTATTGAAGATAGTCAAGCACAGATACTGAAATAGATTGTTTTTCTATTACAGTGTGAAAACTTTTGTGTTTCCTGCACTTTCCCCCAAAGTGATGTATTCTTTAGTGTGAGAAAGAGAGTGTCAGAGAGGGATTACTGTCAGAGAAATGCAATTTAAAAGTAAAACTTCCACTTTCTCTTTTAATTCAAATTGTAATTATATCTAGATTTGAATCTAACTTGACTTGATTTTGTAATCAACAATGATTTTACATCATACAAAGTATATCCTGTCTTAAACATCTGTCACTGACATCTGATACCTAGCGAATTCTTTCAGATATTGTAGGTTTTATCTTGCTTAGTTTTCTGGCATCCAGTAATTAAGATATGAGGCAGTTGTTTGTCCCTCTGGATGAAAAATATGCTGCTGAAAATTTAGTGTAAACTAAATCATGTTTTAAATGATGCATTAGAGGAGTAGTTCTCATACACTGTTATGCAACTGAACTACTTGGAACTTTTTTTTATCTCTCTCTCTGTCTGTCTGTCTCTCTCCTACCCCCAGTCCCCCACCCCCACCCCAGCCTGGGCCTTATCTCAGAATTTATGAATTATAATCTCTCCAAGTAGAACTCAAAAAATTTTGCATAGAAAGCTTCTGAGACATCAAGACATTAGTTTCTAAATATCATCCTCCGGTGAAAGGAACCAGGGCTCCTTGGTGAAATGGCTGATTCTAAAATGAAGATAAGAAAAACTTAAGATAAACCTAGAACTTTATGTTGTGCCATAAAGTTAAAAATTGCTCAAAAAATGATAAGGATCGTGTCAAAGGACACAGAAGGCTGGTTGAAGGAACTCTTGTGGGTTATAGCTAGGAAAATTTGAACATGAAAATAAATAAAAATAATAGATTACAGCCCATTAAATAAAATAAGAATCAATACATCTTTATCATTAGAAAGAAAGGAAGCAAGAGAGAAGAATGGAAAGAAAGGAGGGAAAGACAGAGGAAGGAGAAAGGGGAAGAAAGCACAACAGAATTCCAACTAATAAATGTAGAAGGAATAATAGAATTTAAAAATACTAAAATACTAAAAACACCAAAACTAATGGGTGAGAATTTGACAAGAAATAAAATATTTATGTAGTCTCAAAGTATCTTCCCACAGATTATTTTTTAATGCCAAAGGGAAGATGATGAACTTTAAGTGAAAAAACCTGGCAGCCACCACCTGTACTGGGTGGAATGTTGGCCCCCAAAAGACACATGCACATCTTAACCCTCTGGACCTGTGCATGTGACCTTATTTGGAAAAAGGATCTTTGCAGATGTAATTAAACTCAGGATCTTGAGATCAGATCAGTCTGGATTACTTGGGTGGATCCCAAATCCAATGACAAGTCTCCTTATAAGAGACAGAAAGGAAGAAGACATGGACAAAGAGAAGGAGGCCACGTGAAGATGGAGGCCACAATAGAGAGATGCAGCCACAGGAAATGCTGACAGATTCACCCCCAGATCCTCCAGAGGGACCATGGCCTGGCAAGACCTTGATGTTGGACTTCTGGCCTTCAGACTATGAAAGAAAAAATTTCTATTTCTTTAAACCATCCAGTTTGTGGTAACTTGTCATGGCAGCCCTAGGAAACTAATATACTACCCTAATCAAATGTTGACTGTTAACATATATAATCCCAATAAAAGGATTAACCTCTTCATCAAGTGGCTCCTGGGGAGATGCCCTGAGAAGTTTACAGCATTACTCACTGATATTTGTGGTAAAATTGCATAACCTGAATCTAATCATGAGGAAATATCAGATACATTCAGAGTGAGAACCATACTACAAAATAATTAGCCTCTACTCTTGAAAAACATTGCATTTATAAAAAACAATGAAAGGCTAAGATTAAAGGGGACTGAAGAGATATAACAACAAAATATGATGTGTGTCCTTTATTGAATTCCAGACAATGAAAAAATAGGCAAAGACCATTTGGGAGATAATTGACAATACTTGAATATGGACTATGGATGAAATAATATTGTATTAATTTAAAATTTCTTGGTTTTTGCTGATCCTGCTGTGATTATGTATGAAAATATCCTTGTTCTTAAAAAATAAAATAAACACTGAATATTAAGAGGTAAGGACACCTCCTGTATTCAACTTATTCCCAAATGATTCAGAAAAAAGTATCGATGCATATATGTAGAGCAAGAATGAAAAGTACATCTGGCAAATATTAACAAATGGTACATGAGAATTCTGTGTACTATTGTAATTTTTCAATAATTTGGAAATTATTTCAAAAGAAGATTTTTTAAAAAGCTTGCTAGATTACAATATTAACCAGGTATAAAAACCACTGCATTAGAATTCCTCCAATAAGGCAGTGGTTCTCAAGTAGGGATGATTTGGGAATGTCTGAAGACATTTGTAATTGTCAGTACTGCAAGGAGTAAGGGGACTGGAGTTTGGGGATGTGCTACTGGTATCTAGTGTGTAGAGGCCTGGGATGCTAAACATTGTGAAATGCACAGGACAGCTCCCCACAGTAGGTAATTATCTACCCCAGAAATTTTAAGAAACCTTACTTTAAAAAAATTATGCACCTTTACTAATATCATTAGATTCTAAATACTCAAGGGAAATAACACCAAATTTGTATAGGTTTGTTAGATTTAAATTTGTACAAGATTAAATCTGTACAAAATTTCAATTTGTTTGAATACTTACTACAGCAAAATTTTACATCAACAAAAGATTCCCATTTTACAGATAAAAGTACATCTGCACACTAAGCCTTAGAAATCACATACAGAAATGCACACAATCACATGTCACACCACGCATTAGACTAGAGTAGTGAAGGAATGGAGAAGCATAGACGTTCAGCTCATTCATTTTAACAGCAACCAAGTGACTTTCACAATAATTGGACAATAAATCCACCAAAAAGGTGATTTCAAGGCATTAGAACAGCTCTGTGAAAAAAATAGACTTTTCTGACACTTATGCTTATCCTCATAAAGCAGTATAAATATACTACATTTACAGGTTACCTGAGGTAAATCCATATTGCATCTTTCTAAACCTAGTGAGATTTCCAGTTTCTATATTTTTAGCATAGGAGAGCTACACAGATATCACCCTAATTAATGAGTGCTGAATCCCACAGTATTAGTCAGGTTTGTGCATGACAAACAATCCCCAGATCTTAGTGACTCTCAACAACAAATATGCACCTGCTGGGTTGACTCTGCTTCAAGTTCAGGTCTGCTCTGCATGTCTCTCACTCTGGGACCAATGGTTACTGGAACAGATGGCTGCTACATCATGGCAGCCAACAGAAGCTCAGGAACCGAGGCCAAACTCTGCAAACACATTTAAAGCCTCACTCACATCACATCTGCTAATATTCCATTGGCCAAAGCATATCATGACCCAGCCTAAAGCCACTGGGGCAGGGATGTATCCTGAGTCTGTTCTGCTAGACGACACTGCAATGTCATATGCACAAGGGTATGGATGTATAATCCTGTTATACAGAAGCAGAAAGGACTTGGCAGCCATAATGCAATCTACCCTATACTACTAAAGGCACTGTGCAACAGCAGATGTTTTTAATAGAACCTTTCTGATGCTACTTACACTTACTATGTTAAGTCAGGAGCTTGCAAACTTTTTTTTGTTTTTTGCAAAAAACCGACTAGAAAATATTTTAGGCCCTTTGAGCCATACAGTCTTTGTTACAGCTCTGATGCAGCATGAAAGCAGCCACAGACAATATGGAGTGTATCTGTATTTCAATAAAACTTTGTATATGTGCACTGAAATTTGAATTTCACGTAATTTTCATGTGTCACAAGATATTCTTCTTATTTTGATGTATTTCAGTCATTTGAAAATGCAAAAACCATTCTTAGCTCGAGGGCTGTACGAAAACAAGTGGTTGATCAAATGTGATCCATAAGCCACAGTTTGACAACCCCTGAATTAGCCCATCAACCAGCAAAGCACTTGACATTTATTAATCATAGAAGATGGTGCAATAGAAAGAAAAGGCAATAACCAAGGAGTTTTACAAGATAGTTGAAGATGTAGAATAATAATATATATATAGTAACACAAGTCCTAAGTCATAAATGATAGGAGGCATGGTGCCCAGGAGAAGTTTTTCAGCTATGGTAAGTAGGACAGAATTCCTTGAAAAACTAAGTTTTATAGATAAGGACATGGATTCACTGAAATATTACTCCATTATTCCTTCATACACAAAGGAAAAAACCTCTTAGAAATAATAAGGGGTTCTAGTCTAGTCTATTTTATAAATTTTTCCTTTCAATGTAACATTTTTAAAAATATTTGCAAAAATTATGTATATTCAAAGGGTACATGATTTGATATATGTATACCTTGTAAAATGATTACAAGGATCAAATTAATTAACACACCCATCGCCACACAAATACCATTGTGTGTGATTGTGCATGTGCATATGGGGGGTGAGGGTAGTTATGATCCACTCCCTTAGCAAATTTCAACTTAAATAAAACTTATTATTAAAATTGTTAGCATTGCAAAGTAATCAACACAATACAAAAATGTTGAAGATAGAAAGTGAAGGTCACTCTATAGTCCCACCAAGCAGAGGTGTCCTCTGTTAACAGGATGGCATATAATTCTAGAGTTTTCTCTATACATATACATATATATTTTGTTGTTTATTAAAATATTTTCTTATGCCTAATGTTTCATAGTTTGCTTTTTTTCATTTAGCAATTTATCCTGAACATCTTGCCATGTCAATATGAATAGATTTATCTAATCTTAACCATTGAATGGTTGTGTAACATGGGAATACCATCATTTGTTAAGTTCTGTTGCACATTTAGGTTATTTCCGGTTTTCCCCTATAATATGTAATTCTGTGATAAATATCCTTGTATCTAAATCTTTAATCATTAATTTCTAAGGAAAAATATCTAAAAGTGGAATTTCTGGGTCAAAGCATATGACACATTGTTTTCAAAAGATTTTTCCTCTCAATGTTATCTGGTATTAAAATCAAGGTAGTCAATGTTAGGCAGTTGTTTGGAGAAAAGGGGATTTGAGATATTGACCATATGTAACGTAAATAATATAGTAACATGATTTATATAGGTATATGAACAGGATAAGGAAGGGACAAGAGGGTAGCAGAGATAAGAGAGGGGAAAAGAATGGAAAAGACATACATTGCTGCATTCTATGATATTTAATGTAAGAATCATCCAAATTCAATATGGAATGATACCCAGATGTAATAAAAGAATTATTGTGACAGTAGGAAAATCCTTTCTGAATAGCCAGTTGTATTCATTAACTTGTAAATCAAATAACAAACCAAATCCCCTTAAATCAGAACATATCTAAATGTTATAAAAACTTGTTGTAGCTCTTAAAAGATGCATAAATATATAGCTAGTATTATTGGGCTTTCAAATTTTCGTCTGAAATTTATTAAGTTTACTTTTTATTTTTTTAAATTTTTTTTATTTCAGAATATCATGGAGGTATGAACATTTTGGTTACATATAATGCCTTAGCCTCGCCCAAGCCAGGGCTGCAAGCGTGTCCTTCCTCGATACAGTGTGCTCTGCATCCATTAGTTGTCAGTTTACCCACCACCACCACCCCTCTCCCACCTGACCAGCACCCAGTGAATATTACTACTATGTGAGCATCTTAGTGTTGAACAGTTAGTACCAATTTGATGGTGAGTACATATGGTGCTTGTTTTTCCATTCTTGTGATACCTCACTTAGAAGGATGGGCTCAATCTCTATCCAGGATAATATAAGAGGTGCTAGTTTACCATTGTTTTTTTAGTTGGATAGTATCCCATGGTATACATATACCACATTTTATTAATCCACTCATGTATTGGTAGGTACTTGGGTTATTTCCACATCTTTGCAATTGTGAATTGTGCTGCTATAAACATTCGAGTGCAGATGTCTTTATTATTGAATGTCTTGTTTTCCTTTGGCTACCAGTGGGATT
>CAUYSK010019904.1:0-10045 GCA_963575035.1 Avahi laniger | reverse complement strand
ACAAGCACCACATGTACTCACCATAAAATTAGTATTAGCTGATCAACATTTAAGTACACATATAAGAATAACATGTATTAGATGTTGGACAGGCGGAGGGGGGAGGAGGGGACGGGCATATGCACAAACAATGAGTGTGATGCGTACCTCCGGGGGAATGGACACACTTGAAGCTCAGACTTGGAGGGGGAGAGTTAGGGCATCATATGTAACCTAAACATCTGTACCCCCATAACATGCTGAAATAAAAAAAATAAGATAAAAAAGTATATCTTATGAGGACTCTTGAACTGGCTCTATAGGGCCAGATGGCTTCTGAGATTCCTCAGGATTTGAGAAATCCACCCTCCCTTCAAATTGTATGTAAAATTGTTTACATTGTATTTTAAATTTAGAGACCACACACCATTATTTTATCTAGGTCTATCTTCACAGTAACACTCCACAATGTGCAGTGGTTGTTTTCATTCCCATACTTGCTAATAAAATAACAATGGGAGAAATCACATGAGTTGGCCATTTTCATGCAGCTAGCCATTGTGAGAATAAAGACAGTAACTGTTAGCTGATCTCAGTTATCTACATTTTGTAAATAATAGGTAAAATTATGTTAACATAAATATTTTCTCTCAAGTTAGGCTACTCTGACATGAGACATTACCATTTTCCATTAGTAATTTCCAAAAATGTGTATGATTTCTACATTTAGTCAATAAATTTAAGAATGCAAAATAAATGGAAAGATGTCCCTTATTTATGGATTGGCAAAATTAATACTCTTAAAATATCTATATTTCACAAAGTGATTTACAGATTCAGTGAAATATCTATTAAAAACCGAAGACATATTTGAAACTCGGACTTAGGTGGGGAGGGGGGCAAGGGCAACATACGTAACCTAAACATCTGTAGTTCCATAATATACTTAACAAAAAACCCAATGACATTCTTCACAGAAATTTTTAAGGAATCTAAAATCCATTTCAATACTACCAAAGACTCTGAATAACAAAAAAAATTCAGCACAGAAAACAAAGCTGGAGGATTCACATCATCTGACTGTAAAATATATTATTAACACAAAGCTATAGAAACCAAAACAATATAGTACTGCCCTAAAGCATGACACATAAGCCAATGGAGAAAAATAGAGACCCTCACAATAAATATATAATTTACAGCAAACTGATGTTAGACAAAAGAAAGAAGGACAAACAATGGAGAAAGGACAATCTCTTCCATAAGTGATGCTGGAACAATTGAATAGCCACATGTAGAACAATATATATAAACACTATATATATAAACACTATATATAAAAAATCATTTCAAAATGTGTTACAGACTAAATGTAAGACCTTAAACTTTGAACCTACTATGAGAAAACATAGGAACGCCTTGTGACATTGGTTTTGAGAAGAATTCTTGGACTTAATCTAAAAATCTCAGGCAATGCAAGAAAAATAGACCAGTGTGATTACTTCAAATTAAAAGCTTCTGTGTATCACCAAATATGATCAATGAAATGATGAAACAACATGTGAATGGTATTCTCCTTTTTTTTCTTTTTTTTTTATTTCAGCATAGTATGGCGGTACAGATGATTAGGTTACGTATGATGCCCTTACCTCACTCCCCTCCAAGTCTGAGCTTCAAGCGTGTCCATTCCCAGGGAGGTACACACTGTACTTATTGTTTGTGCATATGGCCGTCCCCTCCTCCCCCCACCCCCTCCCCTGCCCAACATCTAATACATGTTATTCTTATATGTGAACTTAAATGTTGATCAGCTAATACCAATTTTTTTTATTTCAGCATTTTATGGGGATACAGATGTTTAGGTTACGTATGTTGCCCTTGCCCACCCCTCCCCCCCCAAGTCCGAGTTTCAAATATGTCCATCCTTTGGGTGGTGCGCATTGCACTCACTGTGTATGTATCACCGGCCCCGCTCCCCCCTCCCCCCCCCACTCCTCCCTGCCCCCTGTCCACCATCCAATACATGTTATTCTGATATGTGCACTTATGTGTTGATCAGTTAATACCAATTTGATGGTGAGTACATGTGGTGCTTGTTTTTCCACTCTTGGGATACCTTGTTTAGTAGTATGTGTTCCAGTGCTTTCTAGGAGTATATGAGACTATCAGAATAACTTTAGACTTCTCAACTGAAACCCTACAAACAAGAAGAGCCTGGGGCCCCATTCTTACTCTTCTGAAACAGAATAATGCCCAGCCTAGAGTCCTGTACCCTGCAAAACCAAGTTTTACATATGAAGGAGAAATAAAGACATTCTCAGATAAACAAAGTCTGTGAGAATTCACCAAGACAAGACTAGCTCTTCAAGAAGTACTCAAAGCTGAACTACACAAGGACCAGCACAATAAACACTCATGAATGTAAAACCACTCAAAAGCTAAAGATCAAAGGCAAGAATCCACAATGGCTCAAGAGAGAAAACAAAGCAACAAAACGCAACTCAACAGTTTGATGAACAATTTACCCCATTTATCAGTTCTTTCAAAAAATGTGAATGGCTTGAACTCACCTCTCAAGAGACATAGGCTGGCCGAATGGATAAAAAAAAAACAAGCCAGGTATCTTCTGTCTTCAGGAAACGCATCTAACCACAAGGATGCATATAGACTCAAGGTAAAGGGGTGGAAATAAATATTTCAAGCAAATGGAAGCCAAAAGAAGGCAGGTGTAGCAGTTTTGATCTCAAACAACTTAGTTTTTAAATCAACAAAAGTAATGAAAGACAAAGAGGGCCACTATATAATGGTGAAGGGTACAGTTCAACAAGAAGACATAACAATTATAAATATGTATGCACTCAACCTAGGTGCACCCAGATTTATAAAGCAAACTTTACTTAACCTAAATAATTTGATGAACAGCAACACCATTATAGTCGGGGATTTCAACACCCCACTGACAGCACAGGACAGATCCTCCAAACAGAAAATTAACAAAGAAATTAGGGACTTAAACAGAACCCTAGAACAAATGGGCCTGACTGACATTTATAGGACATTCTATCCCAAAGCCACAGAATATACGTTCTTCTCAGCAGCTCATGAGACATTCTCTAAGATTGACCATATTCTAGGACATGAAGAATGCCTCAAAAAATTTAAAAAAATAGAAATTATACCATGCATCTTCTCACATCACAGTGCGATAAAACTAGAAATCAACCCCAGCGGAAACTCTCATCTCTATACAAAGTCATGGAAATTAAACAACTCCCTGCTGAACTATTCCTTCATAAATAATGAAATAAAAATGGAAATCAAAATATTCTTTGAACTAAATGACAAAGGTGACACAAGTTACCAAAATCTGTGGGGCACAGCCAAATCAGTCCTGAGAGGAAAGTTTATCTCCATAAATGCTTATATCCAAAAGTCAAAAAGATCACAAATAGACAACCTACTGAATCGACTCAAAGAACTGCAAAAAGAAGAACAGACTGACCCCAAACCCAGCAGAAGAAGGGAAATTATTAAGATCAAATCAGAGCTTAGTGAAATTGGTATTCTCCTTTGACGGTGTGCTTTCCATTTGATTTTTCCTAATTCCAGAGTACTTACACAGATTTCTTCCCATCTGGATCAGCTGTTGCTTCTTACCTTTAGATTTTCATTTGGATAATGACATGTCCCGTTTAGTCTCTGAGCCAGTAGGTGCTGTTTGTGGGTGAGATTCGACCACACTCTGTATGATGAATCAGTAGATACACTAAAAGTGTGTACAAATTGACCTTTCTGGCAGTAGGTGGTGCTTGCTGGGAGAATGCATAGAGATAGGAACCCTCATACACTGCTGGATGGACTGCAAACTAGTACAACCTCTGTGGAAAGTAATATGGACATACCTCAAAGAGCTACAAGTAGAACTACCAATTGATCCAGTAATCCCATTACTGGGTGTCTACCCTGAGGGAGAAAAGACATTCTATAAAAAAGACATCTGGGCCGGGCGCGGTGGCTCACGCCTGTAATCCTAGCACTCTAGGAAGCCAAGGTGGGTGGATTTTTTGAGCTCAGGTGTTCGAGACCAGCCTGAGCAAGAGTGAGACCCCGTCTCTACCAAAAATAGAAAGAAATTAATTGGACAGCTAAAAATATATAGAAAAAATTAGCCAGGCATGGTGGCACATGCCTGTAGTCCCAGCTACTTGAGAGGCTGAGACAGTAGGATTGCTTGAGCCCAGGAGTCTGAGATTGCTGTGAGCTAGGCTGATGCCACGGCACTCACTCTAGCCAGGGCAACAAAGTGAGACTCTGTCTCAAAAAAAAAAAAAAAACATCTGCACTAGAATGTTTATAGCACCGCAATCCACAATAGCAAATATATGGAATCAACCCAAGTGCTCAATGACACATGAGTGGATTAATAAAATGAGATATATGTATACCATGGAGTTCTACTCAGCTACAAAACAGAATGGTGACCTAGCACCTCTTGTATTATCATGGATAGAGCTGGAGTATATTGTACTAATCAAAGTATCACAAGAATGAAAAAAGAAGCACCACAGGTACTCACCATCAAATTGGTATTAACTGATCAACACTTAAGTGGACATATAGTAATAACATTCACTGGGTATTAGGCAGGTGGGAGGGCAGGGGAAAGATGGGTATATACAAACCTAATGGGTGTGGTGCACACCATCTGTGGAATGTACACACTTGAAGCTCTGACTTGTGTGGGGCAAAGGAAATATATGCAACCTAAACATTTATACCCTCATAATAGGTTTAAATAAAAATATAAAAAGAAGAGATAGAAATAAAAATGAATAAATAAATATAAAATAATAAAAATAAATAAATATGTCAATGGGAGAAAATACTTGCCAATTATTCATCCAATGAGTTAATGGCCAAAATATAGTAGATATAAGTAACTGAAACAACTATTATAAAAAAATAACTATTAAAATAGACAAAACTTCATGAAAACTGTTAGAACTGATAAATTTAGGAAAGTTGCAAGATACAAAATCAACATACAAAAGTCAGTAGCATTTCTATATGCCAGCAGTAAACCATCTGAGCAAGAAAACAAGTACAGTAACTACTAATACACATGTACAATAAGAACTAATAAATAAAATACCAATAATCTTAACCAAAAAATGGAATATCTCTATAATGAAAACCATAAAAGATGAATGAAAATAATTAAGAAGCACATAAAGACACGGAAAGATATTTCATTCTCGTAGATTGAAATTGTTGCTCCATAAATTGAAATTACTATATTAGGGACAGAAATGGTCTCAAGAGTTTTGCAGGGCTCTGCCCTGAAAGAATATGTGAACATGTTAGTTTGCATATCAAAAGCTGCTCCACCTCAGGAGGGCATCTCAAAGGTCAGCAGCAGCTGGTTTCCAAAGTGACACTGCAGTCTCAACCACATGATTCTCACCTGCTTTGAAGGACAAAGCAAGGTCTACGTGGAATCATGGAATGAGAGCTGATCAAAGAATGTCCTCCCAGAGAGAGATACCTGTGGCTAAAAACAATTAGCCCAAGGGACAGTTCCTGCTTGACTTCTGATGACCTGTCTCTATTTGTAATACCTAGATAAAGAAATATGGAGCCACTATATCTCTGTTTAACCCTTCTGTTAAGTGATAGCTTTATCTTAGAACTTAGATGTTTGTCTTTGAAAGATTTTGTAACCAGAGTTAGTTAAGAGATCTATAAAAGCCTTTTGAAATATTTTTAACCTAAAACAAACTACCTGTTATTATGTAAATCTGTTATCCCTGGCAAGCGATCTCTGTATCTATAAATATTCATGTAAAATTTCACTTGTGGCCTTACAATTCATGAAGATATTGTAAGGACCCTTGAGTACCCTCGCTTTTGCCTCTTATCTGTGTAAATCTATAAAACTATACCTTAATCTTTGTGTGTTCTTTTATTTTTATTATTTTCCATTTTCTATTATTTCTTATCCTTTGTGACGACCCCTACCTAAGGGACCTGGTTTTTTGCTGGGAGCATACCTAACTCCCCATAGAAATAACTCACATTCTTAAAATGTCTATACCACCTGAATCAATCTATAGATTCAATGAAATTGCCCTCAAAAATACCATGACATTCTTCACAGAATTGGAAAAAATCCTAAAATTAATATGGAACCACAAAAGAGAAAGAATAGCAAAAGCAATCCTGAGCAAAAAGAATAAAACTGAATGAATCACATTGCCTGACTTCAAATTGTACTAGAAATCTATGGTAAAAAAAACAAACAAACAAACATGGTATTGACGTAAAACAATATACAGGCCAATGAAACAGAATAGAGAACCCAGATATAAATCCACACATCTATAGCAAATTTATCTTCTATGAACATGCCAAGAACATACAGTGGGGAAAAGACAGTCTTTTCTATAAATGTTGCTGGGAAAACAAGATGTCCATATGCAGAAGAATGAAACTAGACCCATATCTCTCGCCATATACAAAAATAAAATTAAAATACATTGGGGGAAGAGGGGATGGGTATATACAAATATAATGGGTGCAATGTACACCGTCTGGGGGATCGACACACTTGAAGCTCTGCCTGGGGGCGAATGGACAAGGACAATGTAACCTAAACATTTGTACTCCCATAATATGCAGAAATTAAAAACAAATCTAAGACCTGAAAGTATGAAACTGCTAAAATAAAACATTGGGGAAATGCAATTGGTCTAGGCAAGAACTTCTTGAATAATACCCCAAAAGCACAGGCAACCAAGGCAAAATTAGACAAATAGAATCACATCAAGCTAAAAATCTTGTGCACAACAAACAAAGCAACCAACAAAGTGAAGAGACAATCCACAGAATGGGAGAAAGTATTTGTAATCTACCAATCTGGCAAGGGATTAACAATGAAAATATTAAAGGAGCTTGGAAAACTCAAGAGGATAAAATAAAACAATCCCATTAAGAATGTGCACAGGATCTGAATAGTCATTTCTCAAAAGGATACACACAAATGGCCAACAGGTACATGATAAGATGTTGAACATTATTAGTCATCAGAGAAATGCAAATCAAAACTATAATGAGATAACATTTCACACCTTTTTAAATGGCTTTTATCAAAAAGATGGGCAGTAACCAATGCTGACAAGTATCTAGAGAAAAGAACATTTCTATATTGTAGGTGAGAATGTAAATTGTAGGTGAGAATGGAAACACTATGGAGAATAATGTGGAAGTTCCTCAAAAAACTGAAAATAGAAATCGCCCTGCTGGGTATATATTCAAAGGAGGGGAATTCAATGCATCACAAATATATCTGTGCTCTCATGTTTATTGCAGCACTGTTATTGTGAATAGTGCTATTTTAGCCAAGATATGGAATGAACCTAAGTGTCCATCAATCAGTTAATAGATTAAAAAATGTGGTACTTATATACAATGGAATACTATATCCTCACAAAAGGAATGGAATCCTGCAATTTCAACAACATGGTTGGAACTGGAGAACACTACATTAAGTGAAATTAAGTGTATTAGCCATACAGTCATTGAGCCATTTCACTCATTAAGTGAAATGAGCCATACACAGAAGACAAATCTCACGTGTTTTCAGTTATATGTGGGAGCTAAATACTAAAAACAATTTATCTCATAGAGACAAAGAGAATGATGGTTACTAGAGTCTTGGAAGGATAGCAGGGAGGGAGGATAAAATGTGGATGGTTAATGAGTCCAAAACTACAATTAGATAGTTAATAGAGAGAATGAACAATGTATGATAGCATAGCAAAGTGACTATAATCAATAATAAGTTAGGGTATACTTTAAAATAACTAAAAGAGTGGAATTGGAATGTTCCTAACAAAAAGAAATGTTAAATGTCTGAGGTTCTACATACCACAATTACCGTGATTTGATTAATTCACACTGTGTGCCTGTCTCCAAATATTGCATGTGCCCTATCAAAATAAACAACACTTATTTATCCATAAGAATTACATTTAAAAAAATGGGTGAAAAACCTAAATAGACATTTGTCAAAAGACCTACAAATGGTCAATGTACATATGAAAAGATGTACAAGGTCAATAACAACCAAGGAAAGGAAAATAAAATCCACAACGAGATCTCAACTCACTCCTGTTAAAATGACTACTATTAAAAAGAGAGGATATAACAAGAAATGGCAAATATATGGAAAAAAGGAAATGCTTGTACATTGTTGGTGTGAATGTAAATGAGTACATTATGAAAAACAGAAGAAAGATTTGTTTACAAATTAAATATGGAGGTGCCATATGATACAGCAATCACATCACTGTGTATATACCTAAAAAACTGAAATCATTATGTTCAAAAGACATCTTTACTTCCATGTTTATTGCAGCACTGTTCACAATAGCCAAGATACAGAATCAAATTATGTGTCCATCATTGAAAGAAGAATTTAAAGAATGAAATATGTATATAAAATGAAATATTATTCATCGATAAAAAAGAAAAATTCTGGCATTTTTAATCAAATGAATGAATCTGGGAGAAATGTTAATTGAAATAAGCCATTCACAGAAGGACAAATTCCTCATAATGTGACTCATATGTTGAATCTAAAGAATTTAATCTCATTGAAGTAGATAGTGGAATGGTGGTACCAGAGGCTAGAGTTTTTAGGAAAGAGTGGGATTTGGGAGGATAACTTTCAAAGGATATATAATTTCAATTAAATAAAAAGCATAAGTTCAAGAAATATATTGTAAAGCATGCTGACTATAGATAACGATGATATATTGTATTTTTGAAATATGCTAAGACAGTCAGTGTTAAGTGTTCTTTACCACAGAAGCAATAACTATATGAAGTGAAGCTTTTGCTATTTAGTTAGAACTAAGCATTAGACGAAGTACGTATACTTCAAAACATTATATATTACATGATAAATACATATAATGTAATTTGTCAATTAAAAAGGAATCAATAAAAATTATGAAAATATAGCAATCTTCCATTACTCAGCCTGAGTCTTTCTCATAAGCAGAGGTAAGTAGTATCAAAATACAAACTTTTAGTGCTGTTTTTGTCATTCTTTTTAACACCCATACCCAAAGGAATTCTAATATTTACAAACACATTCAGGATCCAGCACAGTACATGGGAGTCGCTAATACACTTTAAGGCTTTTATTTTAAGTTCAGGGCACCTGGAGCTCCTGGTGATGATGATTATGGTATTGAAGACACTAAAGAGGTAGGTGATTCTAATAGTTCCACCTCTGCCACTCTGAACACAGAAAACAAGTTTGCATCCAAAGTCACTGACAACATGTTTCAATCCAAAAGTTGCCATTATCTCTGACATTCTTTTAGACAGGATGGCTAAAATGTTGACCACAGTTACGTGACTAAGAATGAAAACTCTGGATTTTCATCTCACACACTGCAAGGAAAGAAGATAAAATAATGTAAGATAAATCCTCTAAGATGGCAAAGTCAATCAGGAAAAGAAAGATCCTTCCAAAATTTAAATCCACAGAGATCATTTTATTATTTTAAACACTAAACATATACACTTATAAACAGATTCTATATGGAAGATTATGTTGTACTCTGTGTATTTCATGGAAAATTAAATTCAAAATTCTTCACTCATCATAGGCTATTCTTAAGAATTTATTTCTAAGACACATTTCAATAAAGATATTTCCAATCTCCAATGTGTTTCTTTCTGTAGTGCTTACAATATAGAGCCCACTGTTATTAATTAGTAAAACTTTACCAATTTAATTATTTTCATATTGATGACATTATATGTTAGGATTTAATGGCATTTTCCTTTTGCAAAGTTAAACAATGTTGACTGCCTGATTAAATCCTCTGTCAGAATTGTTTGTCTTTGTTCCCTAGGGCTTTTACTTTGAGCTGAGGGCACTGCATCTGTATAAGCTCCATTAAGTAATCAGAATGTTTCATTTATTGCCTATAAATGAACTTAAACTCTCTAGTTAAAACAATTTGACACCAAATTAATAAATTCTACACAT
>CAUYSK010019900.1:0-69982 GCA_963575035.1 Avahi laniger | reverse complement strand
GTGGTGATAGAGGGAAACCTTTTCTGGTTCCAATTTTAAACAGGAATGCTTTCAATTTTTTCCTGTTCAGTATGATGTAGACTGTGGGTTTGTCCTACATGGTTTTTATCATTTTGAGGTAAGTACCATCTTTGCCTATTTCGTTAAGCATTCTTATCATAAAAGGGTGCTAAATTTTGTCAAATGCCTTTTCTGAATCTAATGAGAGGATCATATGGTATTTGTTCTTGCTTCATGGCCATGTTTAAATATCAATATGGCAGGTGCCCTGAAACACCCATTAGGCTGAATCAAATCCCAGGAGAAGAACATGCAACTGCATCTACAGCACCAGCTCTGCAGTCCCTCCAGCTCTGCTGATCGGGAAGGCTCATTGTGGCTGGCTCTGCATGGCTGTTCACACGGCCCCTATGTCCTCCACACCCACATGGAGCTCAGCCCTCCCAAAGCTTCCCTGGGCCTCCCTGGCTGGACATGCCCACAGCGCAGTGCAGGGACAGGACAGGTGCAATCAGGACAGTCCACTGGGGCCTGAAATAACTTATTTGCAGGAAAAAAATCTTGAATGAGGAAGGCAGCATAGTGTGACAGTAACGAGCATGGGACTGGGGGATTTTTATCAGAAATCATCCCTTTACAGCTAAGTGTCACTGAGGGACTCCCTGCTGCCCTGCTATGACTCAGCTGTCATGTCTGTCAGAGGAGGCCAGTGAGGGAGTCTGGGGCACTGTGCATGTGAAGGGGCTTTGTGGCTACAGAAGCAGCCCCAGGGCCTGCAGCAAAGAGCGATCAAGTGACCACCAGTCTCAGCATGGCTGCCCCAGAACAATCCTTCTTAGTAGGATAAGGAGTATTAATGTCCCATAAAAGATGAGGAAATATCATGTTAATGATTTTATGACATGCAGTTATAAAGGGAAATAATAATCCCTAATGTATATGTCAGGTTCATTCCAAACACTCCACATAAATACCAAAATTCTTAGGGCAGCCCTAGAAGTAGGACTGCTAGTATCCCTGTCTTACACATAAAGAAACTGAGTCACACAGAAGTTCAATGCCTTGCCACATCACCCAGCTTAGAGAGGCAAAGATGGAACTTGAATCCAACCATGCAGCTCCCGACTTGGTGATCCCAAGAGTGGGATCTACCTCTCCATATGGTGACATGCCACATAAGGGTGTGGCCTAGGAGCCACAGGCCACACCACACAGCCTAGGTGTGTAGGAGGCTGTCCCATCTAGATTTGTGTAAGAGCACTCTGTAATGTCCACACAAGGACATTAATTGCCTGACAGAGAATTAAGTGGTTCATGACTGTGTATCATTGATAACTAACAGTGGGTCTCATTTAAAAAATCTAAGGAAATAGTGTGAAGCTTCACGTCCAAGTAGGGAGGAAGCATGGATAGAAGTGATGGCAGGCAGCTAGGGTGAGGCTGGAGGTGGGGAAGGGTGCCCTGACAGTCTGTTCATTCTCAAATCACACCCACCCCATGCCATCCCTCTGGATGAGAGCTGGGCCCAGACGCAAGGCAGAGGCCCCGTCCCTGTCCCCAAGCCCACCATGGCAAAGGGAGGGAACTCTGAAGTGAGTGTGTGCTTTGCAGCCTCATCTTTCCTGGCAATATTGACACATTCTGGCTTTGATGATACCGATTTGGTGACAATGCCCTGGAGACTGTGTGCTCTTCTCAGTGCAAGACTCAAGGGGCATCTGGTGAAGGGGCATCACTGGCTCACAGAACTTGCCCTTGGTGCGTAATATTACTTTGCTCATTTGCACCTGCCCTTAAAGAGCTCGGTGCCACCTTTTATCCTTCGATCTCCGTGTTGAGCAAAGTTTACTTTCCTGAGATATTTTCTAGGCTGTTATGCAGACAAGAGAAAGCCTTCTTTGCCCTGCTTAATGGAAATCACATGTACAATGTTAAAAGTGTAATGAAAACACACCACCTGTCACAGCTTCCCTGGGCCCGTGGATGCCAGCTTCAGCCCTGTGTCCACTGCAGGGACTCTGGAGTGTAATAAAAACAACAGAGCTTCAGGGTGGAGCCAGCATGGCCCCCAACTTTACTGCAGCCTTCTATCAGTTGTTTGACCTTGGGAAAGTCATATAGCCTTTCTAAATCTCAGCTTCTTTGGTTCAAAAATACAGCTAGAATCGCCTACCCTCAGCATGGCTATGATAATTATGGAATGAAAAGTGTGTCACCGGCTTAGCCATATGCAGGGAAGTCAGCGTCATGCCCCACAAATGCCTTGAGAATCGTCTGCTCGGACATGAGCCTTGCACGTGTTTTGAGGCCACGTCACCTTTGGTGCCCTGACGTCTTTCCAGGACCTGCACCTGGAGGGTGTGCAGTGAGGCCGGGGTTGCCCGCGTGCGTGCACCTCTGCCCGACCACGCCGGCTCTGCCAGGGGCTCGCCCAGGAGGGCGGCGCTGCTGTTTCGGTGCGGACAGAGACCCGGGTGTATCTTCCGTGCCAGCGGACTCCAGGTGGACCCAAGGTGGCTGCCCTACAGCCATGTGTGACAGTAAGATTCCCATGCTGCCACACAGACGGCTGAGTCCACTCCCAGCCAGGTTTGAAGGTGACTTTTTACTCCCCCAGGAGAGTCACTTCCTGATTCTCCCCTCTGTGCTATGGCTCACCCACCCATTGTAAGACTCCTTCAGGCCGAGTGGGAAGGGACAGGAGTGGACGTTGAGGACAGGGGACCGGCCACCCCAGGGCTCCATTCACACCTGTCCCCCTCTTGGAATGCCTTTCCAGGCTGCGGGTTTCAGGACACACGTGATTTTGAAATACGCCCTCAGGCCGTAGTCAGTCGCACACATCTGCATGCACAGATTCAGGGCGGCTCCGTCACGCCCCGAACCTTCGCCGTGCTGAGTGGCGTCCTCTGGCAGGCCGACCTGTCCACAGCCCCCCGGGGGCGAGGCCTGAGTGAACTGCCCCGTCAGCCTCTGGTCCTGCCCTCTGCTCT
Organism: Avahi laniger; assembly: GCA_963575035.1. Lineage (NCBI taxonomy): Eukaryota > Metazoa > Chordata > Mammalia > Primates > Indriidae > Avahi > Avahi laniger. Next base: position 66,989 of record CAUYSK010019900.1, on the reverse strand, counting down.
GGTTTTAGTTCAGAAGATAGAGGTGGCAAAAGCTACAGAAGGGCGGTTTTGTTCTCAGCGCTGTGTCAATCTCAGAGAACGAGCGTTTCTAGTATGAGCCCCTCTCAAACCTCCCCGCACTGCCTCTGACCACGTAAGTGGACAGAAGGGAGTAAATGCTCACGCTAACGTCGGAGCCTCCCAGCTGGCCCGGCCAGTCCCAGGGCCGCAGGTCGGAGCCTGTCCCGTCTGCCCAGCACTCGCTGCTCAACCCGAGCCCCTGTGGGTGCCGGGCACTGCCGGTGCCGAGGACTGGCTGTCGGCCGAGGAGGCAGCCCGAGTGCTGACTGCAGGGCAGACAGGAGCAGGTGTGGAGCCCAGGGCCCGACCCACTGCAGAGCTCACGCGGCGTCATCGAACTTGGAGACTTTCCTCTCATGTAGGTCCCTGATGAGGATTCGGAAAGCATCTTATACACTGCGAAGCTTTCAGGAGAAGAAAGGGATCTTCGACATGTAGTGAAAGGAAGCTATACTAAGAATATAAATGTAAGGAATGCATTTTTATTATTTATTTATCTATTTCTCGTGGTATTCATTTATATAAATGCAGAGACCTGCCTTTACAGGCCTCTCCTCTGGGTCAGGTCCTATATTAGACACAGAGGAAAACATGGGCGTGCTCAAGTGTGGTCTCCATTTAGAATCCAGTAAGAGAGATGACAGTAAAAACAAAGAATTATAAAATGATTGAATTTTACACCACTTTTCAGCATCAATGGCATGTGTGAACCAGGCCCTTGGCTAGGAACATGAGAAAGAGCTGGTGGCTGCTCCTTGGCACAGCCTGGGCGTGTGTGGGGACTGTACTGAGGGTGGCTCCTGGGTGCTCTGAGAACTCGGGAGGGAGCTGTCAGCCCCGGGCACGGTGGGGGACTTAGCCTGTCAGAGGCCGACACCTGGGCCAGATCTTCAAAGTTGAAGAGGGTGTGGGGGGTCATGGAGTGGATAGAGGGCAGGGGAGGGCAGTCTGGACAGAAGCACCAGCTGTGCAAAGGCACTGAGGCACAAATAAGGTGGGCGGGGAAGATGCCCGGCTCCCAAAAGCTCCGCAGTGCGCTGGGTGGGTTGACAGTATAGAATCCTGAGAGTCATTGGCTCGCCGGATAAACTGACCCATCCCTGAAGACCGGGGCTCAGGGACAGCAGGGATTCTTCTAAAAGAGGTGATCAGGAAGGCACAGGAAGGATGGAGCCAGCCCTCTGGCCGCCACCTGCCCATGATGTCTCTGGTGCTTTCTGCCGCGTGCTGGTGAGCGCAGTGGCATCGGAGCCAGGTGCTACCCTGGGCGGGAACACGCCCTGTGCAGCTGATGTCGAGCTTTGCCGGCCATCTGCCTCAGGTTCTGAGCTTCGTGAAGGTTTCTTGACTGTGAATACAGACTGGACACCTGCCCATTCTCACTGAGGAACCGACCTTCAGCAAGTCCTAAGTCACCTTAAGAAAAGAAAATGCATTATGAGAACAAAAGCCCCCGTGCAAATTGAAGTGCTGTGGGGAAAGGCTGCCTGGAAGTTAGTCTCTAAGGATTCAGAAGAGAAATGCTCGTCCATCAGACCCGGCTTGCATTTCAGGGCTGCTTGTTCTGTCAACGCTTATTCATCGCAAACTTAAACACTGGAGGAAATGGAGCACATTCTTTCAAGGTTGCAAAGTCACTTGGAGCCGGTATTCAAAGGCATCAAGTGGCTGACATTGCATAGCTGTGGAATTAGACAAATGTAATTTGCAGATCCTCTACGAGGTTTAGTAATGAAATGTAACTTTAAATAGTACAGTCCCCAGAAAGATCCCACCATTCCTACGTAGGCTAAATTAGATAAAAGCATCCTGGATGTCTCATTAATTTTTATCTGAGAGACAAGATTTCTTTTGACACATCCAAAGGAATTCAGTTAATGCCATTTGCGTCTCAGCTGCCCTCTGGTGAATTCCAAGAGTGGGTTTCATTCTGGCTTGTGTTTCAGAGTTCTCAGATGGTCTTTAAGATGTGGATGTGTATCAGGGAAGTAGGAAAGAAAAGTAAACCATAGCTAGAGATCTGCCTCTGGACTTCTCAGCCCGCTAGAGCCACACTGCTAACCCTCCCAGGCTGCGACAGGCAGAGTTTGGGTTCCGTTCCAGACAACCTGAGTTCTGGTTGGAATTTCAATGACCACCAGTTCTTCCAATTCCTAAGTGCATAGCTGCCACCCCAGGGCATATTTCAAGTGTCGTGTCCAGAGAAGCAGTGTAGTCTGGGTACCACTCCCCACAGATGTGGTGACCCAGCGGGTTTCACTTTCTCTCCTTAACACCTGGCTGACTGATCACACTCGTGGCTTCCTGGCATGCGCACTCGCCGTGTGACTTCATGGTTGTCTCACTCTCTGACTGGGCTTGGGCACGTGACAAAAAAGGCACAGTGACAAGATCAACACGACAAAAGTCTGGACAAAGTGCCTATGTATTTCACTTTTCTCTTGCTTCTCTGTCGCTGCTATTTAAAGAAAAGCAAAACCCACCCAGGCTGTTAGGTTCATCTGTGTGATGTTCCCTGGTCCCCCAGTTCCCAGTGTCAAGATGCGTCCTGGTACTGAGTGGAGCCGATGACAGAGTGATCACACATGCAGAGCAATGGAATAGGAACAGTTTATCACATAAAAGAAAGAATAAAGTACAGGAAGCTGCACAAAGGGAAAATATGTCCCAGAGAGAGTGGAACCGCTCAGAGCCCAGGAGTGGAGAAAGGCACTGGATGCTGAGCACACTTTGCCTTTTATAAGCCACTAGTTTGTCCCGCCTTCCCCTGGCAGGATTGGTTGCTATTTCTTGCCTTTGGGGGTGATTGACAGGCCGTGGTTATTATATAACAGATCACATGGCAGGTTACATAACAGGCTGCATAACAGTTTCCCTTTCTGCGCATGTGTCTTTTCTAGAATTCTCCATGAAGCTCCACCCATGTTATGCTAATAAGATGGTAATGATCTCTAAGTCAGTTTAAGGTTACTAGGAAATTTTCACTATGTATGTTCCCACCAGGGAACAGTTCCTAGCCACAATTTGGTTCCTAACTACAGTTTGGTTCCCACCCTCTGCCCTTAGCCACCTCCTTGCCACCTGTGAACCTGCACCAGACCTAACAAGGCCCCCCTGGGAACATGCCTGGGCTGGCCTGCGGAAGGGCCCAGCTGCCCCAGCTGAGGTGGATCTGGATGGGCCTGCAGCCAACTGACCCACAGACACGTGAGCAAGCCCAGCCACAAGCAGCAGAGGTGCCTTCCCCACCTGCAGCTGCGTACATACCCCCCAGCCAACGCGTGAGGCATAGCCACTGCCTACTGCTGTTTCAACGTGTTAATTACGCAGCAATAGCCAACAAGAAACTCACTCTGAGAATTGGAGCGAACCCCATGACATCTTTGAACTCCTGGGTGTGCGCTGCGCACACACGCAGAGGACCGTCTCATTGGTTGCTGTGAGCACTGTAAGCACTGGCACTGAGTGGGTCTCCGAGAATAGAAGGCACCCACCTGCAGCCCTGCAGTCGCATAGTTGCATGCATTCCCTTATCCTTCTCCTCTTCAAAATATTTCCCCACTTGCTCTCCGACAAAATTCAAATTTATCATACTAACGTGCTGTTCGAAAGATCCTGCTCCATCTTTTTCTCCGTTGCCACAGGTGATAACTTTTCTCAGAGAATATTGATTACTGAAGAGAGATGACAAGACTGAATGTGTGTGCCGTTAGAGTTTGCATGGCGCTATTTTCCAAGCACACTTCTAGATGTGCCACGTACATGATCTCATTTCGTCCTTTATTCTGGGTAGATGCGATCGTGGCCCTTCGCACGTGAGCATACTGAGGCTTGGTGAAGTTAAGGAGCCCGTCACCAAAATTACACAGACCATTAGAGGCTAACCTGGAGTTTGAGCACAAAATTATCTGACTTAAAACTGGAACTTTCCCGGTTATTCCCAACAACTCCCAAGATCAGGCGCACTGGGCCAAACTAAACCATTGAGGAAGGGGATAGATGGAATTTCAGCCAAGAGCCTCTGGACGATGAAAGCAGAGCGTTAAACAGGTCGGTGAGCTGTCCTCAGAATCTCAGAACTTCTTGTTTGGAGAGAACGTGCCAAGCAGTTGGGCAGGGCAATGTCTGCAATTGCTACTGGGGCTCAGATGTCAGCATACGTGCTGGGAGAATGAATTCATTGAGAAGGTATGAGAAAAAATCAATAAGAACCTGATTCTTCTAGCCTGGTGTTCGGGATACAGCAGGGAATATTTAAGTGGACAGGTTTAAAACGCAGCAGTCGGTCAGAGTCGGAGCCTCACTCCTCCCCTCGTGTTCTTAACCATTCTAACTAGGAAAAAAATGCGAAGCTTTCTTTCAAAGAAAATCACAATTACCTTTCATATGAAACGATTAGAGTCATAATGGATATGAAAGTAGTAAAAGTTCTTAAGAAAAATCCACTTTTTTACATTTAAAAGCAAACCATTATTTTGAAATAAACATAATTTCACAGGGAAAAGCAAAAGACTGCCCAGAGAGATCACATGCACCCTCCAGCCCGCCTCTCCCAGCCTTCGCGTCTGCAAAACTATAGTGTAATATTACAGCCGTGAGACCGGCATTGACACAGCCCACGGAGCTCACTCGGACTTCGCCTTTCGTGACCATTGTGTTTACCACACGCGTAGCTTTGCGTGGTCGCCACCACAGTGGGTGCACTAGCTGTGAAGTCAGGGCAGTGCTGTCCCACGCCCCCCGCGCGGCCATGCCCACTCTGCCCTCCACCCAACCCTGACGGCCGCTGCTCTGTCATTGCTATCTGCAACTTTGGCCTTTTTCCCCTCAGCATACCTCCTTTGAGGTTTATTCACGTAGGCGTGTGTTCAATACTTTACTTCTTTTTATTGAGTGGTATCTCGTGGAGATGTACCCCAGTAAATTTAACCGTTCATCCACTGAAGCTCACGCAGGCGGTTTCCAGCTAGGGCTATTTACAAATATAGCTGCTGTGAATATGTGTGTACGCGTTTCTGCCTGGAAATGACTTTCATTTCTCTAGGATGTAAGCTCGAGAGGGCAGTTGCTGGGTCTTATGGAAAGTTCATTTGTAACTTTGAAAGGAACTGATATGCTACGTCCAGAGTGGTTACACTGTTTTACTCTCCCACCAACCGGGCATGAGACATCTAGTTTCTCTACATCCTCACCGACATTTAGTGTTATCAATTATTTTTTTTTCATCTTAGCCGTTCTGACAGGTATGTATTGATACCTGATTTTGGCTTCAACTTGCATTTATCTAATGGCCAAAGATGTTGAACATCTCATGTGCTTATCTGCCATCTATTAATTTTTTCAGTGAAATGTCTTTACATTTCTTTGCCCATTTGCTTTTGAATTATTTGTATTTTACTGCTGAGTTTTGAGATACAAGTCTTTTGTTATAATAAATATGTAATTGGCAAATAGCCTCTCCAAGTCTGTAATTTGCGTTTTCATCCTCTTAATAGGGTTTTTAATTTTGATGAAGTCCAATTTGTTTTTCTTTCTATGCATTGTGCATTTGGTCTCAAGTTCATATGTTTCATTCTAAAAGTTTCATAGTTTTGTGTTTTACATTTAAGCATGGCGATCCATTTTGACATAATTTTCATTGAAAGTGTGGTTTAGGTCACGATTCCTTTCTTTATCTGTGGATACCCAGTTGCTCCAGTATCATTCATAGAAAAGGCAATTCCTCCTCAACTGAGTTGCCTTTGCTCCTTTGTCAGAAATTAACGGGGCATATATGTACGGCTCGATTTCCAGATTTTCTGTTCCATCTCATTGATCTGTGCGCATCCCTCTGCCAATACCACATGTCTTGATTACCGTAGCTGTGTAGCAAGTCTTCCCTGGGGCGGCGTGTTTTCTGCTGCACTGCACTTGTAGCTTTGTTCTGGCTACTGAGAGTGTTTCTGGCTACAGAAAACCTAGCTGGAATTTTTATAGGAATGCTGTTAAACCTACACATCAATATAGGGAGAAGTGATTTCTGTACTATGTTCAGTCTCCCAATCGTGGAACACTCTATGTCATGAGGCATTTAGGTCTTTGATTTCTTTCATCAGCACTTTGTAATTTTCACCAAATCCTGTACATATTTTATTCTATTTATACTTCAGTATTTCATTTTTTGAGAAAGTGTTGCATTTTAATATGAGTTTTCACTTGTTCATTGTCAGTATATAAAAATGCAATTGATTTTTATGTGTTTTTTTTTTGTATTTTGTGACCTTGCTAAACTCACTTTATCAGTTCTAAGAAATTTATTGTTGTTATTGTAAATTCCTTGGTATTTTCTGTGTAAGCAATCATGTTGTCTGCAAATTGAGACAGTTGTATTTCTTCTTTTCCATTTTGTATGCTGTTTATCCCTTCCCAGTCACTTACGTTGGCGGCAAGATCTTGCAGAATCTGTCTGCGCGTGGAGACAGGACGTCCTTGCCTCTCACAGATACGTGAGGAAAAGCATTCAGTATTTTACTATTCAGTATGCTGTTAGCTGTAGATTTTTGTAAGTACTCTGAGTTTGAGGAAGGTTCCCTCTGTTCTCATATAATTAGAGTTTTTGTCATGACCGAATTTAAATTTTTTCAAATGCTTTTTTTTCAATTGATATGATCAAATAATTTTTCTTCTTTACCTTGTTAACATGGTAGATTACACTGATTTTTTAAAATATTAAACTAGTCTTGTATACCTGGAATATATTGCCCCGATCGAGGGCTACGTTTACTTTGTTGGATTGGGCATGATAAAATGTTATTGAGGATTTTGGTGTCTGTGTTCTTGGGAGAGATCGCTCTCTACGGCCGTATGTGTGCGCAGGTGCATGAGTGTGTGCGGACACGTGTGTGCGTGTGCTGTTTATGTTGCTAAAGGGTGGTTCTGACCTCACAAAATGATTTGGAAAGTGTTCCCTTCTCTTATATTTTCTAGAATAGACTGCAAAGTAATATGAATTATTTTTTAAAGGGTTGGTAAAATGCTACAAGGAATTATCTGGACCAGAATGTGGAGGGGCTTGCTTAATTCAGTTTATTTGATAGTTACAGGACTATACAAGCTATCTTTTGATATGGGCTGAGTTTATGTAATTTGCGGGCTTTTTAATGAATTGTCCATTTCTTCTAAGTTGCCAAGTTTATGAGTTTAAATTTGTTGATAATATTCCCTTATTATCCTTTTAATGCCTGCAGGATCTGTTGTGATATCTCCTGCTTTATTATAATATTGGTGTTTTGCATTTTTTTTAAAAAAAAAACCTTTGTTCATGTTGCAAAAATTTTATCAATTTTTTTGAAATTTTAGAACACGGTTTTGTCTTATTGATTGTTTCTGTTGTTTTCCTGTTTCCACTTGCATTCATTTCTGCTTTTCATTATTTCTTTCCCCTTCCCTCCAATCTATTTTGTTCGTCTTTTTCTGGTTTTGAGGCAGAAACTGGTGGTGTTGGTGTGAAGTCCTTCTTCTCTACCGCGGTTGCTCGGTGCTGCCTGTTCCCCTTTCAGCGCCATTTCCGCACCTTGCACGGATGCCGGCGTGCTGTGCTTCGCTTTCGTTCCATTCCGTGTACATTTTATTTCCTTGGAGACTTACTTTATCCTGGGAATTCTTATAAGTGTGCTGCTTAATTTCCAAGTGTTTGAAGTTTTCCATTTGTCTTTCTGGCTTTGATTTCTCATTCAATTCTCTCAATGCCGGAGAACTTATTCCACATTACTTTAACTACTTTTTAAAACCACTGAGATTTGTTTTATGATCCAGGATATGTTCTATCTTAGTGAATAAGACCTCGACTTCCATGGACAGTTAGTTAAAAAGGACACGCGCTCCCTGTTGTTGGATAGAGTGCTCTACAGACTGCAATTAGACCTTCATAGTTCGCTGCTGTGCAGTTTTTCCATATCCTCACTGGTTTTCTCTCTAGCAGTCGCGCAATTGCTGAGAGGAGAGTGTTGAAATCCCCAAGTGTGCGTGAGGATTTGTCTATGTCTCCTTTCATAACTACCATTGTTTTGCTTCATGAATTTTGAAGCTCATTTTTTGACATATACACATTTAGGATGACTATATATTCTTGGTGGATTGATCTATTTTTTTATCATTATGGAATATCCATGTTTGTTGCTAATAATCTTCTTTGATCTGAAAATATTTTATCTGATATTCACACATCCATGCCCACTTTTCTTTAATTAATGTTTACATTATAGATCTTCTTCCATCCTTTTACTTTCAACCTACCTGTAGCATTATGTTTGAATCTCGGGTTTCTTGTATGCAGTATATAGTAGGGTCATGCTTATTTAATCCACTCTGCCAATTTCTTTCTTTTAATTGTTTTTTAGATCACTTGCAATTAATGTAATTATTGATATGTTACATGTACCTCTGTCATTTTATTATTTTTGATTAATCCTTCTATTTCTTTTTATTTTACTTCTGTTACTTGAACATTTTTGAGAGTTTTATTTTGATTTGTTTACAGTGATTTTGTGCATGATACTTTATATAGTTTTCTTAGTGGTTGCATTATTTCTTTCCATTGCATACATGAATTATCACAGTCTACTGGCATCCATGTTTTACCACTTTGTATGAAGTATGGAAACCTGACTTCCATTTAAGTTTCTTTATTTCACCACTTTTTAAGTAATATTACCTTAAGTCGTTTCTCTACACTGAGTACCACATATCAGATGTTGTTATAATTTTTGATACAACTGTAAAATATTAGGAAAGAAACTGGCCAGGAGTTCCATGTGCTGTGTTCACTTCCACTTTTGTACACTCCATCATTCTTCCTTCCTTCTGGAAGGACCCAGGCTGCTGCTTTTATTTATCTTTTTTCATTTTGTTGGTAAATCTTCCTTTAGTCATTTTTAAGGAAAGGTATGCTAGTAAAAGGTTCTCTTATCTTTTCTTTATCTGAGAATATCTTTATTTCTCATAATTCCTGAAGAACATTTTCAACAATATAGGATTCAGGATTGACAGTTTTTTTTCTAAGCACGTGGGAAATGTCGTGCCACTTCTGGCCTCCATTATTTCAGACGAGAAATTTGCTGTCATTCAAATTGTATTCTCCTATCGGAAATGCATCATTCTTCTCTGGTTGCTTCAGAATTTTAAATATAATGTGTTATGGCATGAATTTCTTTGAGTTTGTCTTACTTGGAGCTCTCTCAGCATCTTGGGTCTATAGGTCTATGCCTGATACCATGTTTGGAGATTTTTGAACCATTATTTCACCAAATAATTTTTCAACAGCAAATCTGCACTCCTTTCCTTCTGCAACTCTGATGAGACAAATGTACATTATTGTTTTAAATATCTTACTGGCTCCAGTCTCTGATGAAGTTTTTTTAGTCTATTTTCCCTCTCTTGTTCAGAGTGAGTAAATACCACTGATCTATCTGCAAGTTACTGAATCTATGATCTGACATCTTCACTGTACTATTTTATCCATCAGCATTTTTTATTTCAGTTATTTTATTTTTGGTTTTATAATTTTTACTTAGTTTTTATAAAATATATATTTTTGCTGAGTTTTTCTATTTTTTCATCTATTTCAAGAGATTTATAATTGATTGTTGAAGCATATTTAAGAGTCAGCTTTAAAATTCTTGTCAGACGATTTCAACATCTGATTCATTTTGGTATTTGCACTATTTGATTGTCTTTCTCATTCCACTTGTGGTTTCCTAGGTTTTTTTAATAACAAGTTATTTTTCTGTCATATTCTATACATTTTGTTTATTATGCTGGGAGACTGTTGATCCTGTTCCAATCTTCCACTTTGGTAGACAGGTGGCCCGTTGACCCCTCTGTGCTTCGTATTTCAGGTGTGGTCGGTGTGCTCTCTCATCTCTGCTGATGCTGTTTCCAGCTGGGCCACCTATTGTCCCTGAGTGGCATTCTGAGGAAAGAAGGGCAGAAGCAGCAGGCTGGGTCTCCTGCCGCCGCGTGTATGGCTTTCCTGTTGCACTACTGTCAGCAGCTCAGCCCTCTGGTCAGGGTGCTGGTTGGGTAACACGGGCTGGGATAACCAGGGCTTTGCTGCTGCAGCTGCCAGATTGGATCCCTGGGCTGGAACCTGGAAGAAGAGGGTATGGCTGGGGAGGGTCAGAACCCCACACCAGGGCTCCAGTTTGAAGCAGAGGTTGGGGCTCCACACTTGGTCCTAGTTGGACTCCCTCTTTTCTAGTACTTTGGACAGAGAGAGCAGGCTTTCTTTCTTTTTCTTCTTTTTTTGTTGTTGTTTGTGGGGGGCAGGGAAGAGGATTGAGGTTTACCTGACACTCTGCCCAGACTTATATGGAAGATAGAAAGAAAACCCCACTACCTCACGTCAGCGTTGCTGCTCAAGCCCTAAAGTTCCTAGTCAATTTGCCTTCTTCTTCCCACCTTCAGAGCCCTCTTCTTGCTTCTTGTCTAATTCCCAGGGTATTTAATAGTTGTCTTTACAGGGCAGATGCAGACAGAGTTACCTGCCAGGAAGAGTGAGCCTGTGCCACCTTGTTTCGGGACTGGGCAGGAACAGCTTTGCCCTCTGCAAAGATGGAGAATGCACAGCGGGGTGCGAGAAGCCGGGGGGACTCCTATTTAGTTGCTGAGCTCAACACAGACCCCACGTATTTTCCATTTCTTAAGAAAGAATGTAATTACCAAAATCTCTCTCCAGCCTTGTTCTATAAAGTCTGGAATTAAATGATGATTTAAAGAATGATTTTTGTTCTGGACTGATGCGTGGGTTTCTTCAGTTATCCTTTCTTATGGTGAAAGATATCTGTAATTACTAGTTATTAACATGGTGGAAAAACAGTTTATTTGGCCACCTTGGTCACTGCCAGCCGAAGTCTATGAGCTGTAATGGAAAGGGGATGGCTAATCCTTTCTGAGGCTCCTTATTGGTGGGCCTGGTAAACAGAAAGACAAAATAAAGGCGCGAATGCCAGAAGCAGTGGAATGAAAAAAGATGGCTGGAAGGAGAGATTAAAGGCACCTGGGCATGGCTCCACACACCTGAGGCTCCATTTTGCCAACAAGGGAAGAGGCTGTCTCCAGCCGTGGTGCCCACGCAGTCTTCACCACGTAGCCCGGCTTTGTTTTCTTACGAGTAGTTCTCATCATTCGGTATTTGAGAATCTATTTACGCACTTGTGCTCCGCCTTCCCTCGTTGCCATGTAAAGCTTGTGGGTACAGGACCCTGCTAATCACCTTCTCCTTAGCACCCAGAGGTACCTCAGACATGACAGGAGCTGGAGGAATTAAGTCTCTGGCACCTGTAGCTTCAGCGAACGTTAACACAGCCCAACTCCTAGACGTATAGATGTGGATCCTCTCACCAAGGCCTGCTCACTTCAGCGTCAATTACTCACTCTAGAATGTGCAAGTCTAGTACAATATCCCGAAATCAAACATTATATTAAGAGACTGAATGATCAAAAAACATATTGTTCCATCAATAGACACAGAAAAAGCCTTCAACATAATTCAACACACACTCAAAATTAAAAAAAAAAACCTCCAAGAAAACTAGAAACTAGGTATAGAAGGGCTCTCCCTTAAAATCATGAAAGGAATATGTGAAAACATATAGCTAACATCATATTTGAAGGTAAGAAACTGAAGACCTTCCTCTCAAGATACAGAAAAAGGCAAGGATATCCTCTCTCGGCTCACCAACTCAGCATTGTTCCGGAAGTCCTATCCAGTGCAATAAGTCAAGAAAAAAAAGAAACAGAAAAAAAAGATTGAAAGATTGGAAAGGAAGAAACAAAAATGCATTCATTCCCTGATGACTTTATTGCCCATGTCGACAATCACAGAAAGCCTACAAAAAAAACTCCTAGAAATAATAAGAACATATTAATATAACAAGATTGTAAGATACAAGGTCAGTATGCAGAATGTAACTGCTTTTCCATATACCAATAACAAACAACTGGAATTTGAAATTAAAGAAACATTATCTTTTACAACATCAACAAAAATGAAGTATTCAAGTCTAAATCTAACAAAATGTGTATAGAATCTCATCCTAGCACTCTGGGAGGCCGAGGCGGGCGGATTGTTTGAGCTCAGGAGTTCGAGACCAGCCTGAACAAGAGCGAGACCCCATCTCTACTAAAAAAAATAGAAATAAATTATCTGGTCAACTAAAAATATATATAAAAAATTAGCTGGGCATGGTGGCACATACCTGTAGTCCCAGCTACTTGGGAGGCTGAGGCAGTAGGATCGCTTGAGCTCAGGAGTTTGAGGTTGCTGTGAGCTAGGCTAATACCATGGCACTCACTCTAGCCAGGGCAACAGAGTGAGACTCTGTCTCAAAAAAAAAAAAAAAGAATCTATACACAGAAAACTAAAAACACTGATAAAATGAACCTAGATATAGACATAAACTTAAAGCAAAAATGAACTAAAAATAAACTATTAACCTAAAAGTAAAATGCAAAAGTGTAAAACTTCCTGAATAAAAGATAGGAAAAAAAATGTGTGACCTTGCATTTGGTAATGAGTTTTCAGATCAAACACCAGAAACATTATCCATGAAATAATAAATATTCTGTGTTAAGTGAAATAAGCCAGGCCCAGAAAGACAAATATTGTACAATCTCACTCATATGTGGACTCTAAAGAATTTGATCCCATAGAGGTAGAGAGTAGAATAGTGGTTACCAGAGGCTGGAGAAGGGAGGGGAGGGGAGTTAAGAAGAGATTGGTCAATGGTACAAGGTTACGGTTAGAAGAATTTCTGATGCACAGTAGGGTGACTGCGGTTGACAATATTGCACCGTATATTTCAAAATAGCTAGAAGAGAGGACTTTGAATGTTCTCACTACAAAGAAATGATAAATGCATGGGCTGGCAGATACGCTAAGTACCCTTATTTGGTTTTTACATAATGTATGGATGTATTGAAACATCACAGGGAACCCAATAAATATGTACAATTATTATATGTCCATAAACAAAATAAATAGATCACCTACACTTTATTAAAATTAAAAACTTATGGTGCGCAAAAGATGCTGTTAAGAAAAGACAAGTAATTTGGAGAACAGACTTAGAAAATGCGCATCTGCATGCATGATGCCGTCTGTAACGCTGATACAGGACAACACACATTTGTCAAAACCTATAGAACTTACAGCACAAAGAGTGAACCCCGGTGTATACAAATTTTAAAATCTCATTTAGGAGGTTGTGGTGTCCCAGAAGGGGAGACAGTGGTAACAGAATCGAATTTTCTCACAGATGTATGATACATCCTGGCTGAAAGGAGTGTGGGAAAAGTGCTGACCTAAGTAACTTTGGAAACGAGCGGAGGCCGAAGGCAAAAGGAGCGAGCATAGGCACTCTATTCTGTTGGCAAAGCTGACTGTCACAGATTGGCAATTCTGAATCCACTACCCGTGTGTGCTGGAATTGGAGTACTAGAGCAGCTGGTGGCGAGAGCCAGTTTTCTCACTACCGGAATGGGAGGTTGCAGATAAGGAAGACTAGAATGATCCGCCTGGCACCTGACCGGAGCTGGGGACATCGGTATGAGCTAATGTTTAGCTGGATATAAGTACAGATGAATGCATGGAGAAATGTTCGCAGATAAGTGTCTGTACATAGGATTGTGTATGCACACAAATTTCTTTGCTACAGCAGCTGAGAGGGCCCAGCAGCAGCCGCACCCCATTAGCAAGGAGCACACCTGGTGCCCAGGTCGCGGTTCACACTGCCATTCTTCAATAAAAGCAGCCCGGCTTCCTGGGGAAAGGGCGACCCGGGGCGATGCGCTGGGGCAGTGCACGGCGGGGCTGGACGACGCGCAAACCCGCACTCAGCGGCGCAGCAGAGGCGCCCGGAGCCAGCGGAAAGAGCTCTCCGTGGCCAAAGCTGGAACAATCTGAGCAACACAATTTTAGCTTAAAGTATAAAATAAAACATCCTTGAATCCATACTCACAAAAACAATTATTGAATAAATATGGGAAGAATCAAAGCTTCTGTGCAGAAGAACCTCAAAAATTTCACGCAGGTCCTCTCCAGTATGTGGAGTGTGCCTCCCCACCCCTAAGGGCGGGGGCACGTGTGAGACGGAAAGGCGACAGGAATCGCTTCAGGTGGACAAGCCTGGCAGACTCCGTCAGCAGGCGGTCAGGGTGCACCGACACGCAGGAGGGACAGACGCGATGTGAAATACCTCTGCGATCTTCCTCCGAAAGAATATCCAGCGTGACAGCGAGAAAAGCCCGGACAGCCCAGCAGAGGCAGCCCCGCCAGCACTCGTCACGGGCGCAGACAAAGAGCGTTTGCACGGTTCAGTTCGTAGGTTTGATACGGCAGACATAGAAAAGCCCAAAAAGTCAGGGGAACAAAGCAAGTGAAACTCAAAGAAAAAAGCACAGGGAAAACAAAAAGTATAACAAAAAATAAGGAAAATGTAAAAAAAGTTAGGGACTTCATGAAAAATAAATCCAACGTAAGGGTCAATTCCATGTCGTATTCGACAGCTATTTAGTGAGGGATGAGCCGGTGCCAGACAATCTTCCGCTCTGGGGACACAGCAGAGCAGAAATGAGACAGAAGCCCCTGAACTCGAGGAGCTGGTGCCCTGCGTGGGGCGACAGGTCATCGCCACCGCGTCACCGGCAGGTGGCTCAGCTACTGGTGAGCACTGTGCGGAGGAAACAGGGAGGAGGAGAGGCGGTGTTATTCTAAATCCAGTCTTCAGGGAGGGCCTCACTGAACACTAGTAATTTGAGCAAAGAAAAGGCAAGAGGATCCAAGGGGCAAAACCCTGGGGTGGACTTGTGCTTGCAGCCCGCAAACCCACAGGCGCCGTGTGACTGGCGTGGGGCGGCAGAGGGGCCCCACCTGTTTAAAACGCATCCAGCTACGCAGGCGAGGGTGGGGCTGCGTCAGAGACGGCGCCTGTGTGACGTGCTCCCTGCAGCTCCCAGTCCTTTCCCACATGCGTCTGCAAAGTCCATTGCCAGCACATGCCGCCCCCCCCCCCCCCGCCGCCGTCTAAGGATGAGAAGAGCAAAGCTTTCTTCTGCAGCACGGAGGCTTTCTTGAAGGAAGACGGAACATACCCACTCGGTAGTCACCTGCACCCAGCAGTGCCTGGAGAAAACAGGGCGCAGCAGGGGGGGCTGGACTGGAACAGAGAGAGAGAGCAGGGACGCTGGCGAAGCAGCCAGCCGGCGGCTGCGGGAGGTAGTCCCAGGAGCCCAGGGTGAGCGTGCCCCAGGGAGGACTTTGGGGACACTGGAGGTTCAGAGAATGCAGACGGCAAGTGTCCCCTCCTCCCAAACATCTGCACGCCCCGGGCCTGGAGCCTCCCTGTGGCCCCTCACCTGCTGTGTCTCCCTTGCTCTGCGACCGAAGTGGGTGTTCGCCCTCCTGGCATTTTCTTTACGATAAAAAGGACCACAGCCTTGTATTACAAAACACTGCTTTCACTGAAGAACAAAGCTGCCCTTCTTTATTTTCATTCCGAACACTGATAAAATAGAATAATTATGTCAATTTGTATCTTGAATAGGCCAGATTTATAATTTCTCCCAGTTTGATATGGTCCAAGAATAAAAGAGATTGAAAACATTGCAGGGCAATATAAAATGACAACTTAATTGCTGGTAAAATAAAACCCAGCACCAGCTGTCAAAAGGCTTTCCAATGGATGCGAAATTGCTTTTTCCCAGGGAGGACAGACAGGTAGAATTTGATGCCTAGGAAAAAAAGCAATGCGCCTTCTTTGCATAGAGGACAGTAGCAGTCTTTATAGGTATATTTAAAGCAAAGTTAAGAAACGTGTCCTGTAAGTTGAAATGGGGAAGTGTGTGGACCTTGATGAAGCCCCTAAATTCTGATGAGGCTTCCTTGTCAATGTTCTCCCCACCACAGGAGAACAGCCCCCACCCCCAGTGGAAGCCACGCCTTCCTGCAGCTGAGAGAATTAACCCTGTGTTGCCCGAGCGAACTGCAGCGGCTGCCCTGAGCTGTCAGGAAAGGCAGGGTGGATTCTGCTCCAGACCACCCACCAGCCCTCTTTGCTTCCAGACCTGTAACTAGACTGAAGGCCCAACAGGCCCCTACAGGTGAGGAATGAAGTGTGGCCCATGAGGAGGTACACTAAACTCCAAAAGACTTAATTGATTTTTCTAATAATTTACACTCCAAAGAATTAACTATGTAGGCAGAAATCTAGGAAGCTGTGTGGGAATGGATATTCCTCATGGGATTACGGTGGGAGAAACACAGAGTTGAATCAAGGCAAATGTATTGATGTGGGCTCCCTAAGGACAGGCTCTGCATTTAATTCTGTGGCTTGGAGGGTGAGGAAGGGCTCTAACAGTTTGGTTGACTGGCTGAGTCATGGACCAAAAGGTGGCCCATAGTGAGCGAATTGGAAAGGCCACATCTACCTTGGCTGACGGTAGAGGCAGGGATGCAGAGGCTCAGGGAGAGTGGAAGGTTAAAGTGGATGTGTCATTTGAGACCTGCTCACCCACACTGGAGGGTCCTGAAGGCACGCCTCTCACCATCACTATGAGAAACAGGTTTGCACGGGGAGCCCTGGCATCCTCGTAAGCTCTCTGATTTCTCTCCTCTGCAGGCCAGACCTTACAGCGGGACCCACAGCCATGCAACTGAAAAACTTCAATGCAATGGGAGCAATTGGATCCGAGGTTGGGAGGGGCCAAGTGGGGAATTAGACTACCAAAGTGAGGTGAGCGTGGTTACCTTAATGGACAGCTGGTCAGAGCAGCCACCGGAACAGTCTGACTCACACAGGTCTGCGGTTCTGGCTAGTCCATTATGGTGTTCCTAGAAGTGAGATAGATAAGAAACCTACTTGATCTGTATAAGCAGAAAACTTCCAGGTCACATGAACTTGAATCATAAAGACAAAGAGTCATGGCCCCTTGATCAGTTCCCAGACATAGCCAGTTTGAAGACTCAAGAAGCCCTCGAATGGAGGGGAAACTGAGTTCCCTCGAGGAAGGATCTGGTGCACCACCAAGAATTTATACTGTTTATCTGTCTCCCATCCTTCCCCAAACAACTTCTGGGCTCTTAGCAGGTAACTTTGCACTGGGGGAAAGAAAATAATCCCTTTCAGGGACTAGCGGACACTGGCTCTAAATTAGCAGTGATTTCTGGAGACTCAAAAGGTCACTGTGGCCTCCAGTCAGCATGGGGGCTTAGGGAGGTCAGGTGTCGATGGCGCTTCACTCAAATTCATCCTGCCATGGATCCGGCGGGCCTTGAGCCCATCCTGTGGTTATTTGCCCAGTACCAGAGTGCGGGACTGGAATAGACATATTCAGCAGCGGGAAGAACCCCCACTTTGGTTCCATGACCTGCAGAGAGAGGGGTATTCTCGTGAGAAATTACAAACAGATGCCACTGGAGCTGCCTTTATTTATGGAGGAAAAGAACAAGCCAAAGGCAAAATCGCATTCCTTGGAGAGCCCAAAGAAACCAGTGCCGCTGACAGAGCTCGAAGGGCACAGGGTGGTGATTTCCTCCAGCTCCCCTTTCAGCTCACCCATCTGACCTGTGCAGAAGCGACGGGCCTTGGAGAAGGACAGCGGATTATTGTAAGCTTAAGCAGGTGGTAACGCCAGCTGTGGCTGCTGGGCCACATGTGGTTAGAGAAAATTAACATATCCTCTGGTACCTGGTGTGCAGCTGTTGATCTGGTAAATCCTTTTTATTCCTCCATAGCTGTTAATAAAGCCCACCCGAAGCAGTTTTCTTTCAGCTGGCGTGACCAGCAACACCCTTCCCTGCCCTCCCTCAGGCATATATCAACTCCCCAGCCCTCCGCTGTAGTCTCGTTTGCAGGGATCTTGATGGCATTTCCTTCCACAAGAATCACGCTGATCCATTTCATTGGTAACATTAGACTGATCAGATCTAGTGATGAACAATTCGCAACCGCTTCAGACTAATTGCTAAGAAATTTGCATTGAGAGGGTGGGATATAAATCCAATGAGAATTCCAGGACCTTCTACTGCAATGAAATTTCTAGGGGTCCAGTGGTGTGGGGCATGTCAAGATATCCCTTCTAATGTAAAGGATAAGATGTTGCATCTACCCCCTCCTACAACAAAAAAGAAGCACAGCGAGTAGTGGGGCCTATTTAGATTTGAAAGGAAACATAGTCCTCATTTTGGTGCTTTATTGTAGCCCGTTTACTGAGTGACCCAAAGAGCTGCCAGTGTTGAGTGGAACCTGGAACAGCAGAAGGCTCTGCCACTGGGGCCGCATGACCCAGCAGATCAGTGCGTGGGATGTCAGTGCGGACACTGTCGGATGCCTTCGGCAGGCCCCCTTGGGTGCATTACAGAGCAAGCCTTTAGGATTTTGGAGCAAATCCTAATCATCCTCTACTCTCAGTTTAAGAAACATCTCTTGGCCTGCTATTGGGCCTTACCAGAGACTGGATGGTTAACCATGGGCCACCAAGTGACCACATAACCTGAGTGCCCATCATGAACTGAATGTTACCCAAATCCCCGAGCCATAAAGTTGGATGTGCACAGCAGCGCTCCATCATCACATGGAAGTATCGTGTACATAATCGGGCCCAAGTGGGCCCCAAAGGCACAAGGAAGTTACATGGAGAAGTGGCCCAAATGCCCCTGTCCCTATTCCTGCTGCACGGGCTTCTCTCTCCCAGCCTTCACCCGTGGCCTCCTGGGAAACTCCTTACTATCAGTTCACTGAGGGATAAAAGACGTGGGCCTGGTCTACAGATGGTTCTGCATAGTGCGAAGGCACCACCCAAAAGCCAACAGCTGCAGCACCGCAGCCCCTTTCTGGATCCCTGGAAAAGAGTCAGGTAGGAAAATCCCCCCAGTGGGTAGAACATTGAGCAGTGTATTTGGTTGATCACTTTGCTTGCAATTTTATAACTATTCTTGGCTGCAGCCAATGGTTTAGCTGGGTGGTCAGGTACTTGGAAGGAATATATTTGGGAAATTCAGGGAACAGACACATGAGTAGACCTCTCTGAATAGGCTTAGAAATGAGATATTTGTGTCGTATGTGAGCACTTACTAAAGGGTAGCCTCAGCAAAGGAGAACTTTCATGATCAGGTGGACATAATAACCTATTCTATCCAGGTGGATACAAGTCAGTCTTGCTTCCCAGCCACCCCTGTCATCTCCTGAGGACTCATTTCAGGAGTGGGGCAAGGTTCCAGACGGCTCTGTATGCTCTGAATTGGTGTCCAGTATCTGGTGCTGTGTCTGCAGCAGCCAGGATTCATGGGATGGAAATAGGAGTGGCACCAGTCATTATTACTTCTAGTGACCCATTAGCAAACATTTTGCTTCCTGTTCCCATGACCTTATCTCTGCTGGCCTAGAGGTCTTAGTTGCAGAGGGAGGAATGCTACCACCAGAAGACATAGCAATAATTCCACTGATTTGGGAGGTAAGACTGACACCTGGCCACTTTGGGCTCCTTATGCCTCTGAATTAACAGGCAAAATAATGTAGTTACTGTGCTGACTGGGGTGACCGATACTGACCATCAAGGGGAAATACCAAGGGGATACCAAGGGGAAATGGGACTGCCACTCCATGGTGGAGGTGAGGAAGAGCCTGTCTGGAATACAGGAAATCGATCCCTCAGGGCATCTCTTGTATGACCATGCCTGTGACTAAGGTCAACGGTGACTACAACAACCCAGGCAGGACTCCTAATGGCCCGGACCCTTCATGAGTGAAGTTTTGGGTCACTCCACCAGGTAAAGAGCCATGACAGCTGAGGTGCGTGCTTAAGCAAAGGGAACATGTAACAGGTCATGAAAAAAGTAATTATAAAGACCAGCTACAAACACATAACTAGTTACAAGAAGGAGGACTATAATTATCATGTGTATTCCTCCTTTATTTGTTATGAATGTGTGTATGATAAATATCGTTTTCCTCCTTCTCTTATTTCCTTACCATATAACATGAATGTTTTAACCCATCATAGTATTTAACTTTTATTAAGTTTACACAGCAGTGTTTAATTTACATGGTATCAAAGAGAAGAGTAAACATCACTCAACGACTTTACCTTCTCTTATGGGGAGGGAGTAAGTGCACTTCCGGTTGTACACAGGAAGTTGTGTTATGTTAAGTAAAATTATGACCTTGTTATTATTGTCTTCATGTGGAGATTAAGTGTAGTTTAAGGATATACATGTGGGTGCCAAATTGACAAATTAATGATGATTAATTTTATATGTCAACTTGACTAGTCCATTGGGTGCCCAGATATTTGGTAAAACCTTATGTCTGGGAGTGTCTGAGAAGGTATTTCAGGATGGTATTAGCATCTGAACTAGACTGAGTAAGCAGGTTGCCCTCCTCATTGTGGGCAGGCCTTACCCAATCCACGGAAGGCATGAATAGAATAAAGGTCTGAGTAAGAAAGAATTACTCTCTGCCTGTCTTCAACATGGGACATCAGTCTTCTCCCATGTTCAGACTTGGGCTCAGACTGGAAATTACATCATCATCTCTCCTGGTTCTCAGGTGTTTGGGCTTGGACTGTGTCTCCAGCTTACCAACTGCAGGTCACGGACTTTGCAATATCCACAACTGCCAAATCTTTACAGTAACTCTCTTTCTCTTTTTCTATGAAAGAGAGAGAGACAGAGACAGAGACAGAGATAGAGACAGAGAGATCAGTTCTATTTCTCTGGAAAACCCAGACTAATACATCTGAGATGATTCAAATAGAAGGACCAGAGTACGTTGTAAACTCACCTGTGACTCACCTCTCGTACCGTCTTCTGAGCCTTTGCTGGCCTTATCAGAGAACTTTGGCTTTCACATGATGTGAGACTTACGCACTGAGGATGGTTTCACCTTCTTGCATGACAGATTTCTTAGTTTGCTGCTTACCATCAGTACTAATTGTGATTGAATTGTAAGAGTCACATTTATTCTGGATTTAAGTCCAAATATAGATATTATCCCCTAGTCTGTTAGTTATCTTTTCAAATTCTTGATGGTATTCATTGAAGAACAAAAGTTCTGAATTCTGATGCAGTCTCATTTTTCTAATTTTCTTTTTTTTTCCCCCCCTTTGGTTTAGTGTTCTATCTGGAAAAAAAGTGCCAGACCCAAGGACATGAAGATTTAATTCTATATGTTATTCAAAGAGTTGTACAGTGTTAGCTCTTACCTTTAGGTTTGTGATTAATTTTGTGCTTATTTTTGTATACAGTGTGAAGTTGAAGTGCAATGTCATTTTTGAATATCTAGTTATCCCAGTACTGTTTGTTTAAAAGGCTGTTACTTCCCTCATTGAAATGTGTTGGACTCTTGCCAAAAATCAATGGACCACAAATATAAATATTTATTTCTGAACTCATAATTCAATTCCAAAGATCTTTATTTCCATCCTATTTAGTACCACAGGACCTTGAAAGCTGTAGACTTGCTGTCAGTTTTGAAATCAGCCAGTGTGAGTCTTCAAAATCTGTTTATCTTTTTTCAAGATTGTTATCACCATATGGTTCCTTTGCATTTCCATATAAATTTTAAGATGAGTTTGTCAATTTTTGCTAAAAAAGAAAGACTTTGGGATTACATTGAATTTTTTGGTCAGCTTCAGGAATATTTCCATGTTAACAATATTAAATTTTATATCCATGAACATAGGATGTCTTTCCATTTATTAAGACCTTTAACCCTTTCAGTGGTGCTTGACTCTATGAGTGTACAGCTCTTGTGGTTTTGGTTATGCTTATATCTAAATGTTTATTCTTTTTGATGCTATTTTGAGTGGAATTGTTTTCTTAATTTTGTGTTCATACTGTTTACTTCTAATGTGTAGAATATAACTGATTTCTGAGTATTGATCTTGTATCCTGCAACCTTGCTGAGCTTGTTTATTAGTGGTAGTGTTTTGTGAATGTATAATAACTTTCTGTATGTGATAGCAATAATTTTCCCCCTTCCTTTCCAATCTAAATGTCATTTATTTATTTTCTTTCCTAGTTACCCTGACTAGACCCTCTAATACAAAATTGAACACAAGTGGTAAGAGCAGACAGCCTTGTCTTGTTACTGATCTTAAGGGGAAATCATTCTTTGTCTCACCATTAATATGATGTTAGTTATAAGTTTTAATGTATATTTTCTTTAATAGGCTGAAGAAATTCCATTCTAGTTCTAATTTGTTGAGTTTCTGTTTGTTTCTGTTTTTTCTTTGTTTGTTTTTTTATCATGAAAGAGTGAAGAATTTGTCAAATGTTTTTTCTTTATCTATTAAAATGGTCTTGTGTTTTTTGTTCTTTATTTTAGAATATGGTATATTATATTGATTGATTTTGGTACATTAAACCAAACTTGAATTTCTGATTAAATTCTACCTGCTCATGGCATGCAATTTTTTTTATATATTGCTGACATATATATTTAAATATATTTTATATTGCTATTTCCTATTATTTTGTTGAGGATTTTGCATCTTTATTTATAAGAAACATTGGTTTATAGATTCTTTTCTTTTAATATCTTCATTCAGTTTGATATCAAGGTAATACTGGCTCATAGAATAGACTGGAAATTATATTCCTTCCCATTCTACTTTTGGGAAAAAAAATTTTTAAGTTCAGTAGAATTCACCAGTGAAGCTGTCTACACCTGGGATTTTCTTTTCGGTGGTTTTTTTATTATTAGTTCAATCTATTTGCTTGTTATAAGCATTTCAATTTTTTTCTTGAGTCGTGGTTGGGAGTTGGTGACTACTAGGAATGCATCCATTTAATTAAAATAATCTAAATTGTTCGCATACAATTGTTCACAGTATTTCCTCTAAGTACTGCTTTATCTGCATATCCCAAATTTTTGTGTGTTGCGTTTTTTGTTTTTATTTAAAATCATGGTATTTTCTAATTTCACTGGTGAAATCTGGTTTGACCCATTAGTTATTTAGGAGCGTGATGCTTAATTTCCACATTTTCCCACATTTTTGTGAATTTCCCAAGTTGCTTTCTATTGTTTACATGTAATGTAATCCCACTGAGTTCAAAGAACACCCTTTGTATGATTTAAATTCATTTAAAATTTGCTGAGGCTTGTTTTACGGTGTTATATATTGTCTGCCTTGGAGAATGTTCCAAGTGCATTTTAGAAATATGAATATTCTGCTGTTTTCAGGTGGACTATCCTATCAATGTATATTAAGTCTAGTTTATTTGTCCTATTGTTCAAGTCTTTTACTTTCTTATTTATTTTTGTCTAGTTGTTCTACCCATTATTAAAAATGTATTATTGAAGACTATGATTTTATTATAGAATTGTATTTCTTCCTTAAATCTTTTGGTTTTTGCTTAATATAATTTTGAGCTCAGTTGTTGGAGTCATATATAGTCATAATTTTTATGTCTTCTTGATATATTGACCCTTCTATTATTATAAAGTATTCTTTTTAGTAACAATTCTTAACTTAAGGTCTATTATGTCTGGTATTAATTTGTCTACTTCAACTCTCTTTTGGTTACTGTTTGAATGATGTCTTAGTCCACTTGTGCTACTATAACAAAATACATGAGACTAGGTAATTTATAAAAAAACAGAAATGTATTTTCTTACAGTTCTGGAGACTGGGAAGTCCAAGATTGAGATGCCAGCATTTGTGTCTGGTGAAAGCCTTCTTGCTGTGTCCTAACATGGCAGAAGGTGGAAGAACAAGGCAACCAAATGCTGTGTGAAGCCTTTTTTATAAAGCCTGTAATCTTGTTCACTAGGCAGGGGCCCTCGCAGCCTAATCACCTCTTAAAGGCCCCATCCCTTAAAACTATGACATTAACCATTATGTTTCAACACCTGAATTTTAGAGGGGACATATTCAAATCATAACATTCTGCCACTGGCCCCCCAAAATTCATGTCCTTTTCACATGCAAAATACATTAATTTTATCCCAATAGCCCTCAAAGTCTTAACTCATCCCAGCACCAATTCAAAAGTTTAAGATCCAGAGTTTCATCTAGATATCCTCTAAATCTAATATGGGTGATACTCAAAGGTGTGTTTCACCCTGAGGCAAATTTCTCTCCAACTGTGAAATAAAGAAAATTACGTGCTTCCAAAATACAATGGTAGCACAGGCACATAACAGACATTTCTATTCCAAAAGGGAGAATAGGCAAGAATAAAGCGGTAACAGATCCCAAGAAAGTCCAAAATGCAACAGGGCAAACAACATTAATCTTAAGACTTGAGAATAATGCTCTCTGACTCCATATCCTACCTTCCAAACACACCAGTGGGAGGGTTGGGTCCCCAGAGCTCCAGGGGACCCCATCTCCATGGCTTTGCTGAGCACAGTGCACACAGCAGCTCTCCCAGGCTGGTGTTACATCTTGTGGCTCCACAAATCTGGAGTCTTGGTGACGGCGTTTCTCCCAGCTCCACTGAGCATTGTTCTAGTAGAGAATCTCTGTAGCAGTTCCATCACTGTGACGGGGCTCTTCCTGGGCCCTGAAGCTCTCTGAGGCATCCTTTGAAATCTAAGTGGAGGAATCCTGCTCCCACAGCTCTTGCACTCTACGTGCTTATGGAAGTAGCACTCTGCAGACACTGCCAAGATTCACCATTTATACTCGCTGGAGTGGTGGCCTGAGCCACAGCTGGAGTGCACTGTGCAGGAATGTAAGGATCAGAGATTTGAGGCAGCCCTTGGCAGCAAGCCCAAGGTCCTACAGGTATCTTGGGAAACATTTTTGTCCTCAAGGTGGCATTTTGGCCCTGTGATAGCCATGGCAGCCTTAAAGACCCCCCTTTGGGGTAATTCTCCTATTGTCTTTAAGTAGTTCCTGGCTCCCTTGTACCCAGAGTAATCTCCCTATCAAACGGTCTCTTGGACACACGCTTGGTTTTCTCCCCTAAATATGCTTTTTTATTTTTTATTAATATATAGCCAAGCTGAGAATTTTCCAAATCTTTGTGTTCTGCTTTCGTTTTGATTATAAACTCCATCTTTAAATTGTGTTTTACTATATGTATCTAAGAGAAGCCATGCAACTTCTTCAACATTTTGCTGCTTAGAGATTTGTTCCACCAAATATCCTAGTTCATCACTCTTAAATTCTGCTTTCCAAAAAGTCCTAGGACATGGACATAGTTCAGCCATATTCTTTGACACTTTGTAAGAAAGACAGCCTTTCCTCCAGTTTCTAAAGCCTTGCTCCTCATTTCTGTCTGAGACCTCATCAGAATGGACTTCACTGTCCACATTTTTACCAACATCCTGTTCATGACTACTTAGGTAATTTCTAAGAAGACTGAGGCTCTCTCTACGGCTCTCCCCTTCTGACCCCTCACCAGAAGCATTCTTAATGCTCCATTCATGGAAATGCAGGCTTTTTCTGGCATTCACTTCAAAGCTATTCCAGCCTTTGCTCATTACCCAGTTCCAAAGCAACTTTCACATTTTTAGATATTTGTTATTAGCACTTCTTGGTACCAATTTTTGTTTTACTCCATTTGTGATACTATAGCAAAAACACAATACGGGGAAACTTATAAAGAACCAAAATTTATTTTCTCACAGTTCTGGAGGCTAGGAAGTCCAAGATGTGGCAGAAGGTAGAAGTGTAAGAGAGTCAAATGCTGTATGAAGCCTCTTTCATAAGACCTTTAATCCCATTTACTTGAGAGGAACCCTCATGGCTTTAATATCCATTAATACCACCATATTAGCTATCAAGTTTCTACACCTGAATTTTGGAGGACACATAGTCAAATCATAGCATATAATTTTCCATATGTTTACATTCAACCTATTCGTGTTTTTGAATCTGTAATCTGTCTCTTATAATAAATAAACAGAGAGTTGGATCAATTTTTATCCATGATGACAACCTCAGCTTTTGATTGTAGCTTTTAGTTCATTTACATTTAAAGTAATTACTCAGAAGGTAGAATAATATCAGATTATTAAATATGAAATGTCTGATTTACTTAAGTACTAAGTTTGGCAGTTGCTATCTCTGACATTTCACTTTGACACTTCTTGTTTGATGTTTATTATAAAAGTATTTAATACATCCTCATTATTTCAAATGCACAGTTTGGCTCACGATTATCTTTCAAATTTTTAAGAGCAAGTTTTGTGAAATCATGGATAAGTCAAAAATTTGTTATTTTCAAATATGGATTCTGTTGTAGAACCAACGCCACGCAGACAGCTCAAAATATCAATGAAGTTTTTGGGATGGATGAGGCTAATGAACACACAGTATGTCAATGGTTTGAGAAGTTCTGTTCTGTTGATTTTAATCTTGAAAATGAACCATGTGAGCGACCTGAGACCCAGGTGAATAATGATGAGCTGGAAGTTGTAGTGGAAGCGAATCCACCTCAATCTATGTGTGAATTAGCAACAAGGTTGATGTTACTATTCCAACACATTTGAAAAAATTTGGCAAGGCAAAGAAGCGAAGAAGCTGGATAGATGGGTACTGCATGAATTAAACAAGCATCAAAAATAAATCATCTCAAAGCTTGCCTTTCTTTGCTGTCACAACATAAAAGCAAACCATGTCTACACAATATTGTTATGTGTGATGAAAAATGGATTCTTTTTGACAATTGCTAGTGTTCAACACAATGGTTGGATAAGAAGAAGTGCTGAAACACAGTACAAAACTGAATACTCATGCAAAAAAGGCAATGGTGTCTGTTTGGTGGACAAGCGCTGGTATTATCCACTACAGTTTCATGAAACCTGATCAATCAATTACAGTGGATGTCTACTGCAACCAGTTGGATGAAATGATGAGGATGTTTGTGATGAAGCAGCCGAGACTGGTCAACAGAGACAGGCCAATCCTCTTGCAAAAGACAACAGTCGACCACGTATTGCACAAACAACGCTGCTCAAACTACAGAGGCCAGACTTGGAAACTCTCTGTCATTCACTGTATTCACCAGACCTTGCACTAACTGACTGCCACTTCTTCCAGGCTTTGGACCCCTTCTTGCATGGAAAAATATTCAATTCTCAACAAGCTGTGGAAAACTCCTTTCAGAATTTCATCACCACTCGCTCTCCAGGTTTCTTTGCTGCTGCATAAACAAGCTACTGTTAAGATGGCAAAACAGTGTCAATAGTTTAGGAGCATACTTTGATTAATTGTACTGCTTCTTGTTTCAGATATAATAAATTTTTGATTTGAAATAGGACTTCAGCATCTCATATTTAATAATACATCTGGGATTTTTTGATTTGTTTTCTGGCAGGCATTTTTTTTTTTTGATCCTTCTACTCCTCTATTCTTTTCTTTCTTTTATGACTAATAGTTGTTTGCCAGTCTACCATTTAAATTCCCTTGTTTCTTTTATAATATTTTTTTGTGTTATTTTTTGTTGTTGTTTAGCTGGAAACAACTAATCTCTTACCATAAAATGATCTAGTTCAGATTAAAAATAATTTCATTTTATTTGTATCTAAATATGGCTAGATTCCATCCCTCCTCTTTTGTGCTTTCATTGTTGTACAAATTACATCTTTATGCATTCGTATCTCATCTATACATTATTACTTTATGCCATTGTTTTTAAATTGTATGGGAGTAGAAAAGTGTTACAAATGAAGGTTATTAATGCAGTATTTTATATTTACCTATGTAGTTAGCTTTTCTATCCTTTTTATTTCTTCATGTAAATTCAAGTTACTGTCTATGGTTCTTTCACTTCAGCCTGAAAGATTATCTTTGCCATTTCTTGTAGGGCACTTCTGTGAGTCATAAATTCTCAGGTTTTTTTAACCTAGTATAACTTAATTTCTTATTCTATTTTGAAGAATAGTTTTTTTGGACATAGAATTCTCGTTTGACAGGGTTTTTTTTTTTTTTCCTGCAGTTTGAAGATGTCTTCCCTCTGTTTTCTAGCCTCCTTGGTTTCTACTGAGAAATCAGCTGTTAATCTTTTGATGATCACTTGTATATGACTAGTTGCTTCTCTTTTTATGCTTGTAAGATTTTTTCCTTGATATTTGGCCTTTGACGATGTATTTATACAGCTAGAGCTGCCATAACAAAATACTACTGAGTGGCTTAAACAACAGAGATTTAGTTTCTCACAGTCTGGGGGCTAGATGTCCAAGATCAAGATGCTGACATGTCTCGTCTCTGCTGGGACCTCTCTGCCTGGCTTGCAGATGGCCACCTTCTCTCTGTGTTCTCACATGGCTTTTTCCTCTTTGCCCACACATCCCAGACGTCTCTCATGAATCCTATACTTCTGTTTTTATAAGGTCACTAGTCAGACTGAGTTATGATACACCCGATGGCCTCATTTTAACCTAAGTACTGCTTTAAAGACCCTGTTTCCAAATATAGTCACATTTTGAGATCCTGAGTGTTACGACTTTAACATATAATTTCAGAAAGGGTGCAATTCAGAATTCAGTCCATAAGATAGTTTCGCTACAATGTCTTGTTGTGAATCCCATTTAATTTATTCTACTTTGAATTAATTTAGCTTCTCAGATGTGTAGGTTCATGTTTCTCATAAAATTGGGGCAGTTTTCACCCATTATTTCTTTAAATATTCTTTCTGCTAATACTTGAACTTGTCTCTTTTTTTATTTTAGCCATTCTGCTGTATGTGAAATGATATTAAATCATTTTTTTAATTAGTAATTCTCTGAAGACTAATGAAGTTTGTCCCCATATTTCTCTATTTATTATCTATTTAGATGTCTTCTTTTATAATGGGTTTTCCAGAATTTTGACAATTTTTTATGGGTTATCTCTCTTCTGCTTACTGATTTGTAGAAATTCATATATATATATATATATATATATATATATAAAATTCTGTCTCTTTTATCACCATCATTGAGCTTTAGTTCTAAAATTAAATATATCCAATACTCAACATCAGCCTTTATGCCAAAGTTTTTCCTGACTTCTTGGTTGTCTGTATCTCATTCTCTGGATTCCTTAGAAAGAGCTAAAAAGGAAAGGAACTATATGCACAATTATACCTGTTTCTATGTAGCTATTATAGTTGTGGGTTCACTTGGCTAAATATGACACTCTTGGGTCATGTTTGGATTTATTGAGAATTTTAGATGTATTGCTCTATTGTCTTCTGATATAAAATCTTGATTTCAAAAAGTCTGACATTTACCTGTCTCTTTTTTCCTTGTGAATTGGACTTTTAGTCTTGATGCAAAAAATATATATATATTTCTTTATATTTAAAGCCTTATGCTTTGCTGAAATATGTCTCAGTGTTGGTCTTTTCTGGCTACATTTTTTCACAGCTACATGATATGGCAGTTCAATATATATACCTGAAGTCTTACCTTATATAAGAAATATTTCTTGAATTATAGTTTTGGACTGTGTGTTTTACTTTTGCTTCTTTTTTTTTTCCTTTGGGAATATAATTTTTTTGTCTTCTACTCTGTCATTTTCTCTCATTCTAAAATTTCTGCATTTTTATTTTCATTTATTTTTATTTTTTCTTTACTGTGCTTTCTTTGTTACCTATTCATTTTTTCTTATAATTTACTCTTCATTTATGAAATGACTTTTTCACATTTTTGAGTACTGTGTCTTTTTTTATCCTCTTTTGTTTAGTGATTTAAATTCTTAGATTTCCTATTTTTTAACTTTGCCATTTTACATAGATGTAATTTCTTAATGTTGTCTTTTGTATATTAGACTATGATTTATCTACTCTGCACCATAATTCTATTGTATGGTTTTATCTGTCAGGATTTAATTCAGTAATTAATTTTTATACTTTTTCATCATTTATCTCCTAATGTCACTCTATGGAGTTCATTCGCCTAATGATTGCTTATTGAAAATAAGGTGGTTCCCTGTACCTTTAGATGGAAATTTATGTGTAGATTAGAGGGGTGGTGCAGGGTAGTTTATCTACCTTCACACTCAAGAATTCTCTGTGCTGTTATTATAAAAGTTGTTTCTCTGTGGGATCACCTTCATAACTCTGAGATCTGACTCCCATGAATTTTTTAACTACTGTATCAGAATCTTCTCTTTTATTTACCCTATAATTCATATCTGGCTAAATTTGGTTTCTATTTCTGACTATTTGTCCTGCAAGGGAGTTTTGCATTTATGGAAAGTATTTTTGAAGGGTTTCTGTGAGTTAGGATAGTCTATTTTTTTTTTTAATTTATTTACTTCACAATATTAAGGAGTACAAATGTTTTGGTTACATAAATTACTTTTGTACCATTTGATTCAAAGTTAAAATTGTGTCTGTCACCCAGATAGTGTGAATTGTACCCATTAGGTGTGAATTTGACAATCCCCTCCTCCCCACTTGCACTTGCTTGATTTCCAAGGAATGTTATTTCCGTATGTGCACATAAGTGTTGATTAGTTCCATTTTAATGGTGAGTACATGTCGTGTTTGTTTTTCCACTCTTGTGATACTTTACTTAGAAGAATGGGCTCCATTTCCATCCAGGTTAATACAAAAGGTATGGTTCACCATTTTTCATGTCTGAGTAGAACTCCATGGTATACATATTCCACATTTTGTTAATCCATTCATGTATTGATGGGCACTTGGGTTGTTTCCACATCTTTGCAATTGTGAATTGTATAAACATTTGAGTGCAGATATCTTTTAGACTGAATGTCTTTTGTTCTTTGGGTAGATGCTCAGTAATGGGATTGCTGGATCAAATGGTAGTTCTACTTGTAGCTCTTTGAGGTATCTCCATATTACTTTCCACAGAGGTTGTACTAGTTTACAGTCCCACCAACAGTGTATGAGTGTTTCTATCTCTCTGCATCCATACCAACATTTGTTGTTTTGGGACTTTTTGATAAAAGACATTCTCACTGGAGATAAGTGATATCTCATTGTGGTTTTGATTTGCATTTCCCTGATGATTAGAAATGTTGAGCATTTTTTCATATGTTTCATGGCCACTAGTCTGTCTTCTTTTGAAAAATTTCTATTCATGACCTTTGCCTACTTTTAATGTGGTGGTTTGATTTTTTTCTTGCTGATTTTCCTGAGTTCTATATAGATTCTAGTTATCAGCCCTTTATCGGATGTGTAGCATGTGAATATTTTCTCCCATTCTGTACGTTATCTGTTTGCTCTCGTGATAGTTTCCTTGGCTGTGCAGAAGCTTCTTAATTTGACATCATTTTTTCACAGACCTAGAAAAAATAATTCTACACTTTGTATGGAACCAGAGAAGACCCCATATAACAAAAACAATCTTAAGCAAAAAGAACAAATTGGGAGGCATCGATTTATCGGACTTCAAGCTATACTACAAGCCTATAGTAACTAAAACAGCATGGTACTGGCACAAGGACAGAGACATAGACCAATGGAACAGAACTGAGAACCCAGATATAAAACCATCCTCATATAGCCATCCAATCTTTGACAAAGCAGATAAAAACATACACTGGGAAAAAGAATCCTTATTCAATAAATGGTGCTGGGAAAATTGGATAGCCACATGTAGAAGACTGAAATAGGATCCCCATCTCTCACCTCTCACAAAAATAAACTCATGGTGGATAATAGACTTAAATCTAAGGCATGAAACTGTAAAAATTCTAGAAGAAAATTTGGGGGAAACTCTTATAGACATTGGCTTAGGAAAAGAATTTATGTGAATTCTTTTTCTAATTTTTTTTCATTTCAAAATATTAAAAGCATACAAATGTTTTTGTTACATGGATAGCTTTTATAACGTTTTAGTCAGGGCTGTTAAGTGCATCCATCACCTGAATAATGTACATTGTACCTGTTACATAGGTTTTTACCCCTCCCCTTCTACTCCCCTTTTTTTCTGTGCACATGTGTGCCCATCAATTAGTTCCAAATTATAAGAGAGTACATGTGGTATTTATTTTTCCATCCCTGAGATACTTTTCTTAGGATAATCATCTCCAGTTCCATCCAAATTATTGCAAAAAAATTAATTCATTTCTTTTTTATGTCTGAGTAGTACTCCATGGTGTGTGTGTGTGTGTGTATACACACACATACGCACATTTTGTTAATCCACTTATGAACTGATACACACTTTGGTTAATTCCATGTCTTTGCATTTGTGAATTGTGCTGCAATAAACATTCAAAGTGCAGGTGTCTTCTTGATAAAATGATTTATTTTCCTTTGGGTAAATACCCAGTAATAGGATTACTATATCAAATGGTAAGTTTACTTTTAGTTCTTTGAGGAATCTCCATACTGTTTTCCATAGAGGTTGTACTAATTTGAGGTCCCACCAACAATGTATAAACATTCCTTTTTCTCTGCATCCAGGCCAGCATCTACTGTTTTTGGACTTTTTAATAAAAGTCATTCTAAGAGGGGTAATGTGATATCTCATTCTGGTTTTAGTTTGCATTTCTCTGATGGTTAGTGATGTTGAACATTTTATGATATGTTTCTTGGTCATTTGTCTATCTTCTTTTGAAAAGTTTCTGTTCATGTCTTTTGCCCACTTTTTAATGGGGTTGTTTGTTTGTTTTTTTTTGCGGGGTTGTTTGTTTTTTTGCTGAGTTGTTTGAGTTCTTTGTAGATTCTAGATGTTAGCCTTCTATTGGATGTACAGTTTGCAAATATTTTCTCCCATTCTATAGGTTGTCTGTTTGCTCTGTCGATTATTTCCTTAGTTGTGCAGAAGCTTTTTAATTTGATCAGCTCCTATTTATTTATTTTTGTTTTTGCTGTAATTGCCTTTGGTGTCTTAGTCATAAATTTTTTGCCTAGGCTGATACCTAGAAGAGTTTTTTCTACATTTTCTTCTAAAATTTTTATGGTTTCATGCCTTACATTTAAGTCTTTTATCCATCTTGAATTAATATTTGTGAATGGTGAGAGATAGGGGTCCTGTTTCATTCTTCTGCATGTGGCTATCCTATTTTCCCAGCACCATTTATTGAATAGGGCTTCTTTTCCCCAGTGTATGCTGTTGTCTGCTTTTTTGAAGATCAGTTGGTTATAGGTAGATGGTTTTATGTCTGTTTCTCTGTGCTTTTCCATTGGTCTATGTCTCTATTTTTATACCAATACCATGCTGTTTTTGTTACTATAGCTTTATAGTATAATTAGTACATGTTTTTACAGAAATCATTATGTTTGTTTGGAAAAAAGATTTCAAAGTATTTTTTAAAAATCTGCTATTATCTGGAGCTTACTCAAAATGGAAATTTACTTTATCTTTATTTTTTTAAAGTATTTTTCCTCAGTCTTCTAGAACTTTTATTTGAGTTAAACACTTTGAAGATGTCATTCCGCTGTCTTTTGGATTTTTTTATTTTTGTTGAGATGTCAACTGGCAGTCTAATTGTTGATCTTTCGAAGATATTAATAACATACACTCCCTAGTAGATTTTAAAATTTTCCTTTTTATTTTGATTTTTTAGTACCTTAATGTTACTTTTATTCATTCTACATAGGATATATGGCACTTTGAATTTTTGGCTTCCTATGTTTTGTTTGTTTTGAAAATATTCTCAGCCACAGTCTTTAAGGTTTGTGTCTTCTCCATTCTTATTTTCCTCTCCTAGTGTACTTTGCACTTATACTTCCATGGTGTATCTCCTGGATTCTCACCCTCTCTTTAATATTTTCCATGTATTTTTAATAATTATTTACTTTTACACTTTATTATGACCTACATTTCAGTTAAGAAAGTCCTACTTCTGCTTAAAATGTAGAAAAATGCAAGATGATGTCTCCCAAATAACATGATAAAACTGGGTAATCTACAAAATTATAGGACAGCTGAATACACAAGACAACCAAGTGACTTGAATTCCAAAAGAATGAAAAGCCCCTCCAAGAATAGACAGGACATATGAACTCTTTCATTTTTGGCAAAGCAAAATGCATTTTTGGCAAAGTAGAAAAAGGTGGCAACCACAAAAATCAGTAAGAAAAAATCAGCTAAAAATCTTTACACATTTTTTAAAGATCAACTATGCATTAATATATCAGTTGTAATTATTAGGATCTCAGACACAAAGCAAACTTTCAATCACTTGCAAGCTCTTTTTATTGAATGTCTACCAGGCTCACAGAAAAGACTGGGGGCTGTTCAGCAGACCATAGCAAGTCCCACTTAGTGAAAGGCACAAAGGCCTTGGCCACTACTGGGAGGTGGGCATGGAACACTGACTGCTCCCCAACCATTTCTCATGCAAAGCAAAAACTTAAATTACTGGGGGAGTAACAGAACACTCTCCTTCCCCTGGAGCCTTGGCAAAGAGCTATTCTTTGTGGTGTAGAAGTATAAATGAAAGACTTCTGTCCTCAGGGAAGGACAAGAAAAAGTCAGGCAAACTGCTACAAACCAAGGACATCGTAAAATCAGATTAAGGAAAAGAAACATGGAGAAAGTAACATAAATGAAAATTACATTATCATTATAGTCAGTGGACACTGTTAGATCTCTTAGAACAGGTAGCTGAAATTTCATAGCTAGCAGATTGGTGTGAACGATTTTTCTTTTATTGTGAAAGGCTGCCTAAGACTCATGGAATGGACATTCATCTATCAAAAGTTTCCAGGCAACTTGCAAGGGATGCTGTTTAATTCTGAAGGACATATAATTCAATTATGCTTCAGCACTATAAAGAGTCTAAGAGACCAGTCCCAGAAAAGAGAGATAATTGGAACTGATTTTTCTCTTGCTCCTAGCAGACCATTAGGAATAATTTCATTATGCCTTGTGCCTTTCCTTAGGTTGTCATAACAAGAAGCCCTAGGCGCTCTTCCTGCAGACTCTTGTTGAGTTCTCTCCTTTCTTTGATCCTACCCAATCTCTCCACATGCCCTCATCACCCAAGCCCTTCTACTCTGCCCATGGATTACAGACCCTTATTAGCCAAATCCTCTACGTGGTAAACCTCTCCTCTGAACAATCCCTTCACTCTCTTGTTCTAAGCAAAACCTAGCTTTCCCCTGAAGACATTTATTTGTCTATTACCCTGTGAGAAATAGGCAGGGGTTTTCCCCTTCTCACACCCCATCTAATGCCCACTCAGGGTCAAGGTGTGGTCGACCGTCCTTATTCCACACCACTATTTGCAGAGCATGGTCTCTCTTCTCTCAGAAACTTTCTGGGCCCTTGGAAGAAAGTTCTACCAGTGCTGTCTCCTGTATCATGTCCTCTGCTTGCTGCCTCCCCGTCTTCATGGCTCCTCACTGGGGCCACTCAGGGGCAACTTTACTGTCTGCCTTTTGCTTCCCTCTGAAAGCTAATCCATCCAATACTCTGGCCTTCCAATGTATCCACACCTGACTGCTTCTCCATTGCCAGCCTGGTCTAAGACACGCTCACCTTTTTCATCCTAATAAACACCACGGCCCCTCCTTGGCATCTGTGAATCACTCTTGCCCCTGTATGGTCTTTCTGTCAAAGAAGCCAGAATAAGTCTTTTAAATTGTAAGCATATCATGTGAATGGTCCTCAGGACCACTCAGGATAAGGCACCCAAGCCTGACCATGGTCTATAAACCCACGTTGACCCCATGCCCATGTATAGCTCAGAACTCATCAGTTACTGGCCATGCTGGTCATGCAGTTCTTCAGACATGCCAAGTACTTCTGTCTCCGAGCCTCTATGTTTGTTGTTTTCTCCCTGAGTGATTTTCCTCCATATAAACACATAGCTTGCTGCCACCTCCATCTGTGCTCTACTCATGTGTCACCTGATCAGAGGCCTCCACTGGCCACATTGTCTAAAACAACATGCCTCCTTCTCACTTTTATCTATCCTTAACTTGCTGCATAGAACCTGCAATTCATTACATTTCTATTTGTTAATATTAATGTACTTCCAATAGTTGGTGAGTGCTTATTTGTAATAAAGCCCTTATTTTACAAGTGTAAAGGTTCCAGAAAAATTGTAAAGGGAGTACAGCGAGTTCCCGTATACATGCCCCACACCCAGTTTCCCATTTTATTAATATCTCGCCTTAGTATGGTACATTTATTATTATTAATGAGCCAGTGTTGATACGTCATCATTAAGTAAAACCCTCACTTTACCCAGATTTCCTTAGTTTTAAACTCATGTTCTTTCTCTGCCTCAGGATCCCATCAAAGGATGACATTATGTTTAGACACCACGTCCCCATAGGCGGCCATGGTGTACCAGAGTTTCTAACTCTTCTTGATCTTTACAGCCTTGGCAATTGGGAGGAGTACTGGTCACTGGCAAAGAACTTTGTGGAATGTCCCTCAACTGGGATTTCTCAGATGTTTTTCTCATGATTATGCTGGGGTTCTGGGTTCTGGGGAGGATCACAGAGGTGAAATGACATTTCATCATATCACATAACGGGAACATACTATCAATATGACTTGTTTCTGTTGATGTAAAATTTACCTATTTTTATTTCTGAGTTTGTTTATTGCTGTTTTTCTCCCTTCCACAGACCCCCCGTCCCCCACAGTAGGGTGGGAGGTCCAAGACAGAAGGATCTTCCTTTTATTCACACTCACAGCCCCACAGATAGAATGGTGCCCACCATGGTAAGTATTGGGTAAATAAAAAAATGGGAAAGACTAAATTGTGAATTTTACCAAATAGAAAGCATACATAAATCTTTAGAATTTGCCCATATTCCTCCAAACTATATGACAGGTACCAAGTGTACCCAGAAGCCACCCCCACATCACTGAACCTTGAACCGCTGTGTGTGAAGCACTTGAGGCTGAGACTTGGAGGGGACACTGAGGCTGAAAGAGTTTGCAACTGCCTGTCAGAACAGAATGTGCGTGCATTCAAGGTGTCATTATGCTCTTTCTTCTTACTTGACATGTATTTGTTGTTCATGAAAAGTTGTTTTTATTTTATCAATGATGCAATAAACAATTAATAGCATTTGAATTAAAGAATTTAAGGATTTTTGTTCAAGTAAAAGTGACCTTAAAAATTTTAGTACATTTAAACCTAAATAAACAGCAAGAATGGATACTCTACACAGACTCTTTCCTAACATAGAAAATAAGAGGTTTATGTCCCCCAAATTCCATTGACTTACCAGATTCTGTTGTGTTAATATGGAAGTTTAGTTCTAAATTACATTAATATGTAGTACTGATACACGTGATACCTTTTGTAGTGGTCAGCTCTCACCTGCAACCACCTTGAATCTCAGGAGCAGCCTTGTGAATGTTGCCATGTCCCACGGTGCCAACAATCCATAAGATTCAGAAAATTCTATTTGCAGCCTCCCAGGAAGCAGATGTGATTTAGGGTCTTCCTATTTTCTAAACCCATGTGGGATTTCTGCATGAACAGAAGTTTTCTTGGGGACAGAGGGATGCACTGGACATCCCTAGCTCCAGAGTTGATGCCTCAGGGAGGTCATTGCACTGGACCAAGTGTCCAGTTATGGCAGAGGCAGCAGTTCTGCGGAGGCCTGTTTCATTGCATGGTGTAGGACATTTGTGGCTCCCAGAGGCTCCGTGTGTGTTTCTTCAACTTTCCCAAGAACTGAATGTGCTTATCTCTTAATAACCCACTTGTGTTTTCATTTACTAATATGGATTATGTTGCAGCCAGGACCCAATCAACACCTCCTTTGAGAATTCTTTCTTAACATTTGCATGGAGGTTCACAAAGCCATTAAAATCAGTCATTTAATATTACTCTAACTCTTGCTGGTTTTGTTATTTAACATTATTTATTTCATGCTAGTGATTTTTACACTTCAGTATGCCATGTGCACAAGTCCTTGTGGAATATTCTTTTTACATCTACTTTAGATAAACTTGTTTTTTTATTTAGACTCATCCTATAAAATAATGGCTTGGAAATTTTTTTTGAATTCATGGAAAAATGTATTGCTATGAAAATAAAAACATTCATCTCTACACAATTTAAAATTCTCTTCTATTTGCCAGTAATAAGAGCTCTGATCTGGGGAAATTGTTTCATTCAACACCTTTCCCTGTTGTGAACTCTTCCACGTCGGCTCCCATTCGGTGGTCGGAGTTCCTTGAGCATCCACCACCTCAATCCAGACACAGCAGACAGGTGGTGGGAAGTTTTTCTGAGATTTTGCAACTCAAGAAACATCATATTTTTTTACATATAATGAATAGTAAAGAGTTCTATGGCTTTGATAATTTTCATTCAGAATACTATAAATATTGCTTCATATTTTTTTTTTTAACTTTCAATGTTTTAGCTGAGGAAGTCATTATCTCCATTTGATGGTTTTTTTAAAAAACAAATTTTCATTCTGTTCTTCTAGAATTCTACATACACATATATTGGTCTCCTGGGAGCCTGGTCTTTGTCATTCACATTTTTCCTCTGTTCATTTCTTTCATCCGAGCAGGATTCCCCTTGACCTAATTGAATAATTTGGTTTTCTTCAGTCTCCAGTGTGCTGTTTACTTCAGTAATCGCACCTTTCTGTACATCTAATAACCCTTCCTGAGATGCCGCTTCGTGCTCTGCTTCCTGTTGCTGCTTCACTGTGCTCCGCTGGCCTTGCGTCTGGCAAAATCAGACATCTGAGTTATTGCTGCTGAAGCAGTTTGCCCTCCGCCTCTTTCCTCCTCGCCATGGTATCTTTGTTTGACGGGAATCCACTTGCTTTAAACCTTCACGCGGGATCCTTTTGTGGCCCGTACGTGTGACCATCGGGTTTTCATGCTCACGTGTGAAACGTGCCTCCCTCAGACTCTCTTACGACGTCAGCACGTTACCGGTTTTTTGCAACAAAGAGAATGTTCTCTGGCACTGGAGCCTCCCGGAGTTCTGCGATCTTGCTCTCTGCAGACAGCCACTCAGGGACGTCTGGTTCATTCCTGCTGAGAAGGGAGATGAGTTCTGCCAGAGATTTTGTAGGTGAAGTGTTCAATTTTTCACCGTGAGGTAAATTTTTTCCTATACATTAGTTGAGTTATTTCAGTGGAAAATAACTTCAGGACTTGGTAGAAGGATTGGCAAAGGACAGTTCTTAAACATTCGCACGTAGGAGACAGTCTTGATCCTGGTGGACCTTAGGTTTATTTCTTTTAAATATCACCATGGAGATAGGTCTGTGTGGGCCCACCCCCGACGTAGTGGCAACGATAAAAACAAAACCACAACAGCGGTTTCGAGTGTTGTCGCTCCTAGAGGAGCAGCAGACAAGGCCTGGACTGCTGGCTGTTCCGTGTGAGTGGCTTAGATGCGGAGACTGCACCCCCGCTGCGAGGTGGCACCTGCGGAGCCGGCGTGTCCTCAAAGGCCTTATGGCCGAGCAGGGGTGTGCAGGCGAGGGGTGTGAGCCACGCTCTCGGGGGAGGAGAGGACGAGCGAGGCCGTGGGGGGAGACCAGTCCCTGCAGACCTGGCCTGGGAGCGGCTCCGCCTGTTCCCAACCGGCCTCATCTGCGAAGCGAGATAGTAAGACCTCCGCCTCTGGTCGCCGTGAAGATGGCATCGGTAAAGCACTTGGAACTTACTTACCCCATAAAAGTTAGCCGCCCAACTATAATCGCTCCGGATGGAGTCCTGAAAAATCACCGAGGGTGCTGTAAGTCTGCTGGTTCACACAGCCGCCTTCCTCAGACGCTCGCCTGTGCTCGTGGAAGGGGAAACAGCAACCAAAAGCCGTATCCCTGTCTTCAGTCCAAGGGATGCGACAAATGAGACGAAAACACACCTCCTGCCAGGGGAACGCGAAGGTCCTGTAATTAGGGAACCAGTGCCGAAGACGAGTGACTGTTGATTAAAGTCCCCCCTTCCGTGGACAGCACGGCGCCCTAGAGAGGAGGGCAGGCAGCTTCCAGGCCCCGGCCACCCGGAGGGCGGCACTCCTCCGCAGCGGTGCTTCCCAGGCCGGGGCCGGGCTGGGCTGCGACGCCAGGGTTAGGGCCCTAGGACCGGCAGCAGTAGATTACAGTGCAAACCTCGGCCGCCCTGGGTGCCGGACTCTGACTGCAAGCAGGCGTGGGAAGGGCTGCTGAAACGGAGCGTCCCTGTCCTCCTGCTCCCTCCGGCAAGCTGGAGAAGCTGGCTGGCGGCTGAAAGGCCCCTGGGGAGTTTGCTGCATCCCCCTGGGCAGCTCAGCCGCTGGCCTAGCACACAGAATGGAGGACCATGTTCCCTGATGCGTGTGAAGGCGTCCGCCACACTCGGCCCTAAGGAGAACGGGGGATTTGGCAGCTGCAGGGAGAATGCTTGCTTGGCGACCTGCTGGTGCGTGTCACTGGCCGCAGTGGGCACATTTCACACTTTCCGGCTCTGTCTTTACAGCTGTGCTCAATCAACGGCTTTCACACCCTTCTTTAGTGAGTGATTTCACAAACTACAAAGGGAAAACAAATTGTCAAAATAAAAATGAAGCTTACATTCAATCCCAAACATCAATGAAACATTTAGACATCAATGGAACATGCTCAATGTTGGAGAAAATGAGGCAAATCAGGCCGTGCCCTTTCCATCCGGAATCCTAGCCTGCGGGTGATGTCATGAAAGAAAACAAAACAGCACTCTGTGGCAGAAGTCCAAGTTCACCCAAGGGATCTCGGACCAGCCCCGGGGAGTATGTCAAGCAGCTTCCTGCAGGGGTTGAGACTGAGCCGGTTCCGAAGAATGAATGGCGCTGGCCAGGCAAGGGGAGACAGGGTTAGGGCACGGCTAGGGCGGGAGGCAGGGCCTTCCAGCCACCTGCAGGAGTAGAAAGGGCTGCCTCACGCTGGCACTTGCTGTGACCCCCTAGTGTGCTGTGGGTGGAGCGGGCTGGCAGGAGGGGCCGTGGAGGCCTGCACTGTGAGCAGAGCAGGTGCGAGGTGAGTGTGGACCCCGGGATGGGGCACGAGTGGGGGTCCAGACATGGCAGATGATCAGTCTCCTGCTCTGAGAGTCTCGCTCCTGTCACCCGCTGACGTGTCCTGGCAGCGTCAACGTGCTCCTTCCAGCAGAGCCGAAAGTCACACATGCCCAGATAGGCTTAGCCGAAAGGTGGTTCATTCAAAGGGCTTCAAGCTAGGATGTGCAGCCACTCTGGTCTGGGCAGGAAAACTCCAAGGGGACCAGCCGTACTCTGCGATTCGATTCCATGCAGACAGTAGGGCCAAAGCCCACAGCAAGCACTGTTCTCATCTGTCAGGGACCTCATGGGTGGATGTAGCTGGATCAGGAGAAAAGTGAGTGTTTGGATTCCCACGTCTCTGGCAAAGCAGGATTATCACAAACCGCGTGTCAGCAACAGGGCCACCCAGGGTAGGCAATAGGGGATGCATTGTCCCTAGAGGACTTTAAAACAGTAACAAAATGCACTAAAATTTAATCTGTTTTTTTATGATCGCAATTCTGTAGAATGTCAGCAATAACACGCTTTTCTCACAAAAAAAATCTTATGTTGGTCTGAGTTCTAAACAATTGCCATGGTTACTCTTGAGTTTTAGTGGTATAAATGTAAGCCTCAAATTAGCACATTTTCAGTACATATTCTTCAATAAATATTATGCTGTACGTGGAAGAGGACTCGAAGAGCTCCGTGCTATGCAGTCTGTCCCATCTCACACCAGCTCCACGACGCACGGGTGTTTTAACAGCAAGATGGGAGTCGTTCAGCCTCTCCTCGGCCCTGTGGTGTTTCGTGTTCGTGTATTCAAACGGTGCACTCAGAATGAGCAGTGGTAGCAGCGACTGCAAAGACAAACACACAAAACCAGAGTCCTTTCAACACCGTGATTGTACATGACCATGTGGAATTTCCATTTGTGTTGAAAATGTAAAACAATGAGGCAGTGGAGAGCACAAGACATAATATCTTTTGTTTGGTAAGTTCAAACTTTATTTCACTTGTAAAATAATTTATTGAATCTAATATATTTAAAATTCAATATTTTTCTTTTCAATTTGTTGTCTTAAAACTAAAGTATGACTCAAGAAAATATTACTGGTTATTGCGTGATAATTGATGAGAATAGCTTTGTTGAACAGAGGAAGGAAAGAAGTGATCCACGGCACGTGTGCACGTCTCTGGCTGTGCCCCCGCACACCCACCGTGGACGAGCAAGCATTAATCTTTGCAACAGCAGTGAACAGCCCCGTAGGCCCCAAGAGAGCTGGGTTTCAGCCCCGCCCTACCCCTCACCTGTGTAGCCTCAAGAGCCTCACTGAAGCTCCCAGGCCAGGTTCCTTCACCGGCAAAGTAAAGCCCTGGGAGAAAAGGACCTTTCAGAATTGAGATCAAATGTTGATTCTGAAACATGTGGTGCCGTCATGTCCCCTGGGGCACGTGCAACACAGGCAGAAAGATGAGACATGCACACTCATCAACAGTTAAATAGCTATGGAAGAGGCCTGTGCAAAATAAGTCACAACGCAGAAAATGAGGTGCCGAGTAAATGGAGCCAGAGACTTCTGCCCTTAGTCCAGTCCTGGAGGGACCACACGCCTAAGGCAGCCGGGCAGTGTCTGGAGGCGCTTTGCTCAGTCATGCTTAATCTGTAACTCCAGGGCCACTCCTCTGTGGCTTAAAACTGTATCATTGCAGTCTCTTTGAGCTGGAGCCTTTTGTAATGCAGGGAGGATGGCTCTGCTGTCTCGGGGAGTGG
Source organism: Avahi laniger (assembly GCA_963575035.1). NCBI lineage: Eukaryota > Metazoa > Chordata > Mammalia > Primates > Indriidae > Avahi > Avahi laniger. The sequence goes on along the minus strand of CAUYSK010019900.1, from coordinate 24,316 downwards.
CTCCTGCCTGCGCTCTCAGACACCAGGGCACACTCCCACGGGACAGAACTGGGCGGAGGCGTCCCCAGGAGCGTGGGCGGGAAGCGCCGGCTGTTCAGGGTTCCCTCCCACCGCCGGGCTTGAGCTGGAAAGCGCAGCTCAGGGCTGAAGACGAGGGTGCCGCTTCCCCTCAGTGGAGCACGTCCTGTCTCCGGCTCACGCAGCGCAGCAGGAGCAGCTGGCCAGCGTTTGGCAGCCCAGACACCTCTGAGAACGCACAAAAGTGAGCGTGGGGCCTGGATTTCCCGGGGTTCCACAGCAGAAAGCTGATTTAATTTTTTCCTCCTACATCCCAGAAAGCAGCTTTCCCTTAGCAGGTTACAGTGCAGCCAGCTGCCCGCGGCCGTGCGTGGCTGTCCTGCCGCCGTTCCTCGTTCTATTGATTAGGCTGCTTCCTGCATTCTCGCTCCTCCAGATCGCGCGACCCCGAGGGAAAAGGGACACGGGGCTGCCCCACACTCAGGCAGCTCAGCGTTCTCTGAAATGCAGTTAAATGTTCAGGAAAGCAAACAATCAATTTTTATAATCTACACGAAAACCCCCTCCTAGTGGAGCGTGGGCGGCGCTGGGGGGAGGGAGATCCTGGGCCGTCTACAGAAAGCCAAAGCCGGTGGGCCCCGGGAGCCCTCTCCGTCCGGCCGCCCACCGGCCCCTCCAGCCCTCTGCTCGCAGGTAAGCCGGACGAGGGTTCCCCACGTGGAAGGGAGGCCGGGCCAGGCCGGGGCGGGAGAGCACACAGCTACGTAGCCGCCCGCATGCTCAGTTCCCGCCAGCTCTCACCGCGCGGCGAACACGGCACATCCGGGCGCGCAGCCCCACGGCCCCGCCAGCTCCGCACCCCGCCTGGTGCCTTCCGAGCCCACCCCCGGCAGCCAGCACCACCTCGAGGAAGGGCCTGAAGGAGCTGTGGCCCAGGGCGAGGCGCCCCCCTTATGCTACATCACGTTATTACTCCCGAGAGCCTCAAACAGCGATGTGCCCTATAGAGGCAGCAAATGGGCTTGTAGCCGCCACGTTCGTTCTCCAGCGACGGTGGCGCAGACCCGGGCAGCTCCTGCCCGCAGGGCCCGTCCCCCAGCCCCTGGTCACCGCAGCAGGTGAGCACCCGGCAGGCACGGGCGAAAGTACCCAGAACAGTCTCCCCCTTCGCAGCGCTCACTCTGCGGAAAGCCGTCAGACCCTCTGTGAAGGACCCACCCGGCTTTGGTGGCAGAGACAACGAGCTGCCCGCGCCTGCAGCCTCCCCGTGGCTCAGCTCCTTTGGAACCCAGGCGCAGGACAGAACGCGGCTAGAACCTGCCTGCGCCTGCGGGCCACTCTGGTGCTGTGTCTCCTCGTCTGCGGATCAGACCATCTCTGAGTGCCTGCCACGAATCCTCGAGTATTTCTAAGCACCTTTTCAGGGACGCGCAGAACAGCGTCAGGAGCACCCAGAGACTTGGCGAGATGATGAAACACGTGTCAGACAGGAGGGCTGCGGCTGCGGCTGGGTCGGCAGAGAAGCCATGGGTGTGCAGCCAGGCAGACCCGAACTGGATCTGGCCTGTCACCTGCTGCTTGTGAGCCCTGGGCAAGGTGGTGATAGAAGACAGCACAGCATATAACAAGGTGACACACTGAAATCTTCAGTAATCAATGTTACAAAGCTCCACCTGGGCTGATGGAGTCCAGGAAGGCTTCTTGGAGGAGGCGGGGTTGGGAGTCCCATAAGCGCACAGGTGGGACTGGATGGGGACATGGAATGACAAGAGGGAAGGCTGTGGGGCTGGGATAACAGGGGTAGGGGGTGGTGGGCTTTACTGAAACAGAAGACTTGGACAGTGAGAGCCAGTGAGACTCGAGACCGGTCAGGACAGGCAAGAGGGCTCCCGCGATGAGTGGCGCCCACCCGTGGCTGAGGCGAGTGCATCTCACCGGGCCGCTGCTCCACGCGTTGTGAGAGGTCAGATTAGCCCACCTCCCACTGCAGGGCTATTGTTCTTCCTCAGCATGGGCCGGGCCACCAGGACATGTCAATTCTGCTTACCTAATAAGGGGAAATAATATTTTGTTAGTAACACGTGGTAGAAAAGAAATCAATACAACGTGTTATGTTTAAATACCGAATGTCAGAAACATTGCGTCGATTTGGATCCCTCGGGGTCTCTCGTAGGTTCACCGCTGGCATCCTGGGCTGCACAGATAACCAGTGCCAAAGTCTGGGCACATCGCGTCTGTTCTCTCCCTTCATCCTCGTCCTGGCCCTAAGAGGCGCCAAGAGAGTCAAAGAGGCCACCACATCAGCAGCGGCAGCAGGATGCCCTGGGCCTGGCCTCCCGCTGACCCCCAGGTGGAGCCCCAGGAAGAACAGGCAGCCAGGAGTCCCGGGTTGGGCTCTGCCCCTCACCTGGGGCCTCCTCCCCACCCACCCCTTCTGGCTGTCCTCTGTCCGTGCTGTATCCTGCAGGGTCACACCAGCACCTCTCACACTCCCACAGGATGCTCAGACTGACTGCTTTTGTCCCCTGACCTTGGATTCCATGCCAGTGGCCAGCCAGGCTGACCGCCACCGCCCCCACCAGCTGTGCTCAGGTCTGATTTTGTGGTGTGCACTGCATACTTCAGCTTGTTGAAGAAAGAAGATGCACACAGCTGAGCCGAGAGGATCTGCATTTCCTGAGCCAGGCCATCTGCCAGAAATGCGGACATGTTGGACTCCACCGGTGCCTCTGGCTTTACCCAGTGATGCATTAGAAATTCTAGAAAAGATGTTTTCCTGATAATAGGTTGACTCCATGTCCCTGACTCTGGAAAGAAATAAAATATAATTTTCCATCTTAAAACATATGCTCCTCTTACCTTAAAAAAGAATGTGGATTTCTCTGTGTCTGTTGTCTCCTTTTAAGAGAAACATTTTCTCAGTTACTGCTCTGACAAGACAAGGAGGGCATGTTCTTAAGAGCACGGGGCCTAGAATACCGAACCTGTTCTGACGATTCCATCGGCAACATGCTCAGTGTGCGCATCAGAGATAAGGGTTTAATAATGTCCCCTCGATGCCAGATCCGGGAGCAGCACGGAGGATGGTCACAGTTCACTGAACACATGCTATGCATCTTTTTTTCCAATTTATTATTATTTAAATTAGGAAGATTTCTTATTACTGGATAAACAGGCCAGGAGCTTCAAGGTGCAAGCTAGCCAAGGTTAGCCGTCTGGGCCACACACGCACAGCCTCCCAAAGCCCTGGAGCAAGCTGTGTTGGGCCCCTACTCTCCAGTCAATGGGGTGCAGAGACGCAGCCTGGGGGATCCCGGGAGGGGGCTTACTTTAGCAAAGACGAAAAGCTGTGCGTGACCTCTGCTTCTTGGGGCCTCTTTCTCCCAGAGACACCAGGTCTTGCTGCTCTACCCAGCTGTCTGGACGGCCGGGTGACAGTGTGCACACACAGAGAGGTTGAGCATGATGTGCAGACGAGCCCAGGGAGCCTGTAGTATGTAGTATGTATGTGTGCGCCTCCACGGCTGTGCACTTGTGTCCCAGCTCGTCCCCCCCGGATTTGGTGCTGTACGTAGCAGGGACACATAGATACTGAAGGAACACATAGTTTGGATGTGGAAACAGGATTGTAACAAATGAGGGAGGAAACACTAGAGAATGAGTGGACACTCAGTAAATCAGAGAGGGCTTCTGGGAGGAGGTGAGATTTGAGTTGGGTCTTAAACTGTTACTTGGTAGGTATACATTGCTTGAATGGGTCCAAGAACACCTATCACTCATCTCACCTCCCAGTGCCCTGATTTCTTTGGGGTAATGCCCTTTACCCCATCGGTTCCATTCATCTCCACAGTGGTTGGTCCTGGGTGAGCATAAGTCTCAGTCAGGGCCATGAAAACAACATGCGGGCCTCATGCGCATACCATTTGCAATGAAGAGTCTCTCTTTTTGCTGGACGTGCACAAAGGAGGATGTTGTCCTGCAGCCCTGGAAGTGACCCCAAGAGGGTAAGGCTGGCAGGTAGGAGACAGAGCCAAGAGATGAAGGAGCCAAATCCTGGCCCATTGCTGACATGATTAAACCAGCCCTGACCTTGGACTGTCCAGTTGCTCTGGCAAACAAAGCCAATCCAATCTGAATGGGGTTTTCTGCAACGGGAACTTTGAAAGGCAAAGACGGAGAGTGTGTCTTAGCAAACACTTCCCATCACTCCCCAGGGAGACTGGTGCCAGCCTGAGCCAGGTGCCTCTGAGGGAAGAGCTGTGTGCATCCACACTGGTTCTTTTCCCTCTGGTATCCCCAGGTCCTGCGGTCCCCACAGCTATGCATTGAATTCTTATTTCCTATTTACACAGTCCTGCTAAGATTTCAATTAAAAAAAAAATGTTTTGAGTCTCCTGTCACATATTTGACCAAAGTTTAGAGTAACTCCCAGGCATATAACCTGCGCTGCCAAGGAGGTTTGACTTCCTCCCAGGCTCTGCAGAAATGAGGCTGGCTCACGTCCTCTGTGCCCCCTCACTCCTGCAGAAGCCAAGGCCCCCAACCAGATGTCTGCCGCTGCTAGGGGCGCTCAGCCCTGCCCCATCCTGGTGTTTCCTGCCCTGAGTTTTGCCTCTTAGGCATGCAGTCTTGTCTCCCGCAGGACAGGTAGGTATTTGCTCTGCTCACGTTTTATAGTTAAAGGAACCTCCAGTGTGGGTCTGAGCTGAGGGACTGTGGAAGACGTGACACTTCCCGTGTCACACTATTAAACATCCCCCTTGTCCTCCACAACTTGAGACTTTATGTTTAACCTCCTCACCTGGTCCCACGTGGGCCGTGTTGTTTATACCTTTCCCTTCATCCGAAATGCCTCTAGCCCATCCCTGCCCCCAGTCTTGGTGTCCTCCTCATTCAGGGACCAGATGGAATCCTTCCTCCTCCGAGATTTCCCAGCCTGTGTTCTGGAGTAATGACCTGGCCTCTGCATCTGACACCCTGTGCCTCTTTAGACGCCTGTCTCTCCGCCTGCCTGCCGCTCCTGTGTTCACCTCGCCCACTAATTTATGGCATCCACTGAGAACACAGCTCCTACCTCGGTCTCTTGCGAAAATGTGGGTGGTTAATAAATGTGTGTTAGAATAAATTTAATTAACCCAAACATGGAGTAACCTAAAATTTGCAGTGGTGAAATAATTTGGTAAATCAATGTCCCTAGACGGGTGTGATCCTGGGGCTCATATTCCAGTGGGCGGCCAGCACTTGACGCCGCGGCGCGTCCTTTCAGACGGAGCTGCGCACAGGCTCGCGGGTGCGCTGGCAGCCTGGGCAGCATCGATCACTCAGGGCTCCATTCCGAGAGGCCTGCGCAGTGCCAGAGCTGGAGGAAAAGGCCAAATGGCTCAAGCCGAGAGAGGAGTGGGGAGGAAAATGCCAAAACACTGCTCTAATCTTGACTACTGCTGTAAAAAAAATCTTCAGCTATCAATTTTATATGCAGAGCATGTCAGGTTCTCAAATGGACCAGAGGAGATTCCTTCACTAACAACTATGAAAAAGACACACTTTTGTGGTGGGTTGAAAGAGAAGCATTAAAAATTACTATTCTTGATTTAAAATGCAGATATTTTTTAAATGTTTGAGACAGCAATTTTGAAGTGTCACTGGGTATATTCATCACTGAAGTGGTCTCCCCCAGGCTTTGAGCAGTCCTGGAGCAGAGAAAGCAGCATTTCTTGAAATCTATAGTCATAATGAAGGCAGGAGCCTTGGGAATAGAAAAGAGGGCAGTTTATATGCAGGGGTGGAGGAGAAAGAGAGGAAATGGATTGCACCAGCTCCTCAAATCAACAGACTGACTGTGGCCTCCACTCCAGGGGCAGGCTTCTGAGCTGGGAGCTGGGCAAACACAAACAGGCTCAAGGCTCTGCCTGTCCCACACCTACGACCCCGCCCTCAGGGGGAGCTCACTGCGGGACACAGAAGACAGGCAGGAACCTATACAGAGGTACCTGGTGATCTAATCTCTGCAGGACTCTGCTGGAGAGGCACAGAGGGCTGTTCCCTCCCCCAACTGCTTATGGAGCACTTGGAGAACAGTTCACAAACCCACACAAAGTCACATCATAGCAGCTTGCTCACGGCACAGGACAATGAGGAAGAAAGGCTGACAGTGTGTGGGACAGCCATGGCTACTAGGTGAGCCTGGAGGGTGGTACTCGTGCTCTAGGTCAGGGGGATGGAAGGGATTTGTTGCAGATACGGAACCTGAGCCGCAGTGTGAAGAGCAGGCTGGGTGGACACAGAGCAGGAGCAAGGTCAGAGGAGCCACCGCGCCGTGGGAGAAAGGACACAGGCGGGACAGGTGGCGAGGAGGCCGGCACTAACCAGCAGGCGCCTCCTCTCCCCTGCTGGTCTCAGTCCCCGTCCTTAGGATGAAAGACTGGGCTCCCCATGGGCACTTCTGGTTCAGCTTTCTACATTCTTTAAAAGGGTGGTTGGAAAGTTGGGGTTTGCAGGGGTGAGGGCAAAACAGCAGAGAGACTAACTGAGAAAAGTAAAAGGAAGAGGAGTGGTCTTGTTTGGCCCTGGGGTCACAGAGAAATCCCACACCTCATTCTGTGGTGGTAGGGACACTGCCAACCTAGACCACTTGTACTCAAATATCTAGCATGGTGTCAGGGATTCTTATTAATGTAACAAAGCCTCTTTTGAAAGAATTATTGGGGAAAAAATTAAGTGGGTAAATACAGGTTTGGGCCAGATTATGAAAGCTCCCCAAAGCTCAACTCAAGAATCTAGAACTTTACATATCCAGAATAATTTCCGAGACAGGGTGGTGGCAGGGATGATAGGACACAGGACTCCCACAGCGACCCTGGCGTACCTGCCAGGAGTTCCTCATCACACTCCCCTATACGTGTTTTAGTCTTTAAACAATGGTCAAGCATAAATTGAAAATATTAAATATTAAGCTAAGAAAAATAAAGGGATAGAAAAAATATAGCAGGAAAATATTAATCAAAGGACAGTGGTTTAATAAAATAAACTTTAAGGCAAATGGCAATTGTTACTGAGAAAAAGAATCCTTCAACTTGACAGAAAGACCAATTGGCCGGAAAACTACAGCAACCCAGAGCCTCTGGGTCCCTAATAACATAGTTTTAGAATATAAATAAAGGTAGAATTGGCTGAATTACAAGGAGAAACTGAAGAATCTAAACACAGATAATTGAAATGGGTGAAAATTACGAAGTAGTAAACAAAAAAATAGAGAAGATCATGAAAAGCATGACTAATAACATAGGTAGACTCTAAAAATAAAAAGAAGAAAAGAAAAAATATTAAGAATGAAATAGAGACCACAGTTATCTCTTGGTATCCATGGGGGGTTGGTTCCAGGACCTCCAATGGATACAGAAATCTGTGGACACTCAGGTCTCTTATATAAAATGGCATAATATTTACATGCAACCTACACACATCCTCCTGTATACTTTAAATCATTTCTAGATTACTTATAATACCTAACACAATGTAAGTGCTGTGTAAAGAGCTGTTATACCACATTGGTTTCTTATTTTGTATTATTTGTTATTCTTATATTATTATTTTTTATTGGTTATTTTTTTCAAATATTTTTGATCCATGCTTGGTTGAATCTGCAGATGTGGAACCTGTAGATACAGAAGGCTGACTGTACAGTAATATGTAGAGATTTTAGAACTATAAGCTATATGTCTCACGCAGCTGGGCTGCTATAACAGATACCTGAGACGGGTAATTTATAAACAACAAAATTTATTGCTCACAGTTCTGGAGGCTGAGAAGTCCCAGATCAAGGCACCAGCAGATTCGGTGTATGGTGAGGGCCTGTTGCCCATAGATGGTGTCTTCGTGTGTCCTCACATGGCCAAACAGCCTCCCTCCTTTGTAAGGACACTAGTCCCATTCACAAGGGTTCCACCTTCATGACCTAATCACCCCCAAAGGCCACACCCTTGAATACCATCACTGCAGGGGCTAAGTTCCAACATATGAACTTTAGGGGGACACATATACTCAGACCATAGCACTATGTGAACTATTTTATACCAACTTATTTTAAAACTATAAAAATGGACAATTTATTACAAAAATAAAAATTATAAATAAATCAAAAATAAATGGAAACCCTTGAATAGATGTTTGACCTTCGAATAAATTATATTAGTTAATCAGTAGTCTTAAATCTACCTACCAAATCTTAACAACAAGCCTCAGGCTCAGGTAATTTTTGAAAAAAATTCTATCAAGCATTCAGGAAATGTACATCTGAAAATACTATCCTGGGGCTTATTGTAGCTCATTAAATATGAAATGTGTGATTTCAAATCAAAAGTGTAGTTTATTAGATCTCAAACAAGAAGCAGTACAATTAATTAAAGTATGCACCTACACTATTGACACTGTTTTGCCATCTTAACAGTAGCTTTTTTTGTTTTATGCCACCAGCGAAGAAGCCTGGAGAGAGAGTGGCGATGAAATCGTGAAAGGCGTTTTCCGCAGCTTGTGGAGAATTGAATATTTTTCCTTGCAAGAAGTGGTCCAAAGCCTGGAAGAAGTGGTAGTCAGTTGGTGCAAGGTCTAGTGAATACAGTGGATGACAGAGAGTTTCCAAGTCCAGCCTCTGTAGTTTGAGCAGCGTTGTTTGTGCAACACATGGTTGAGCATTATCTTGTGTCTCTATTGACCAATCTTGGGTGTTTAATCACAAGCATCCTCATCATTTCATCCAGTTGGTTGCAGTAGACATCTGCTGGAATCAACTGACCAGGTTTCATGAAGCCGTAGTGGATAATACCAGCGCTGGACCACCAGACAGATACCATTAGCTTTTTTGATGAATATTCAGTTTTAGACTACATTTCAACACTTCGTCTTTATCGAATCATTGTACTGAACACTTGCAATTGTCAAAAAGAATCCATTTTTCATCACACGTAACAATATAAATGGTTTGCCTTTATATTCTGATAGCAAAGAAAGGCAAGCTTCAAGAGGATTTCCCTTCTGGCGCTCGTTTAATTCATGCAGAACCCATCTATCCAGCTTCTTTACCTTGCCCATTTGTTTCAAGTGGTCCAATATTGTTGGAATAGTAATGTCAAACCTTGCTGCTAATTCACATGTAGGTTGAGATGGATTCGCTTCCACTACAGCTTTCAGCTCATCATTATCCACCTTGGTCTCGGGTCACCCACGTGGCTCATGCTCAAGATTAAAGTCACCAGAATTTACTGTGAATTCATTAGCCACATCCTTCCTAAACACTTCATTGATATTTCGAGCTGTCTGCACCGTATTGGTTCCATGATGAACTGAGCGCACCAGGTCTTGGCACAGGAGGAAGAACGCGGTGCAGCCCATGACCACTCCATGCACTGAGAAGAAGGAGCTGACTATGTGGAAGCCACAGCAGATAGATTTTCTTAACAGAGCACTAGAGAGAAGCGGGCTGCACAGAAAGAGTCTCCAGCATGTATCCAGATAGAGTACTTACTGTCAGCACTTGTGCTTGAGAAATCCGAGGCCAGAAAGGAACCACCCCAAATGATTAGCAGGAAGGGTATCCAGCACAGACACAGAACTCAACAGAGCTTGTTTCCAGCAGCCAGGCTGGAAGTATCTAGGATACGCACATCATTGGGTAGAGTACTCAGAGGGTCCCGTCTCAGTAGCAGGGAATGACCAGCCCCAGACTGAGCACTGCTCTGAACCCACCTAAACCATAGTAAAAGAAAACCTTGAAAGGACCAAACTGTTTCAAATTACATAACTGTGTCCCTGAACAAATCCCTGTATTTGTAGAAAAACAAAAATATCCAGGATCTAAACAACATATAATTCTCAATATTTAGTATCTAATCAAAATCCCCAGATGAGGACAAAAATGAATCAAATAAAACCAACCCAGAACTGACACAGATGTTAGCTCTGACAATGAAATAAAAAGTTATTTAACTGTGCCGCATATGTTTCAGTTTCCTCGAGGTTTTTTTGTCTGTTTGTTTTGTTGAGACAGGGTCTCACTCTGTAGAGTGCAGTGGCATCATCATAGCTCACTACAATCTCCAGCTCCTGGGCTCAAGTGATCCTCCTGTCTCTGCATCCCGAGTAGCTGGGACTACAGATGCACGCCACCACACCCAGCTGTTTTTTGTCTTTTTGTAAGAAACAGGGGCTCGCTCTAGCTCAGGCTGGTCTTGAACTCCTGAGCTCAAGGGATCCTCCCATCTTGGCCTCCCAGAGTGCCAGGATTACAGGCGTGAGCCACCGCGCCTGGCCGTTGAGACACAGAAGCCAAACCCAATCTTGCTGAGATGAAATTTAATTCCTAGGAGGTGAAAAATACACTGGATATTTTCAGTTTAAAAAGCTGGGAAATTATCACTTCTTACAACAGGAAAACAGCTGAACAAACTGAAAATCGATGACTTTTGGACCCATTAGAGAATTAAGGTTGCAGAAGAGACTGCCGCCAAATTTGGAGACAGGTAAATATGGAGATTCAGCGCCGAGATCAGCTTACCAGGAGCCGACATTGCTGAAGTCATAAGCTAACAGAAATATTTAAATGGTAATTTTGACAGGTTGCTGGAGCCTGTGTGTGGACTAGCATGAGCGTGGAACTCCTTTGGCCACAGTCTTAGGAAAGAGCCCACACTTCCATAGATTTTACCTGCAGGAACCCCAACCAGGTTCTCACTGGAAAGAGTAAAGGAAAATTGCCTTACGTCTTGCAGGCGGAGAGGAAAAGTTACCATTTTGATACATGATCAGTGCACTTGCCCTCACAGAGCTCTCCTCCTCATGAGAAAAACTTTACCAGAAATTTGCCGCACGAGGTAAAAGGGAAGGGTGTTTGCCCTGTTTGAGCCCATCCGGGCTTCCTGTCTAACCTACAGCAGCAAGGCGAAAAGCTAAGAAACACTTGCAAAGGCCCAGCCCATGACACAGGCCCACTAAAGGACTTAGATTTCTCCATAAGATTCCAGAATGCTTCTCCATCCTACTTTTTACCACTACGTTAACAGGGCTCCAGTGTAACAGTAGATTATAGCTGAAAGGATGACACAGATTCTGACTAAGAAAGAGTTCTTAAGTAAAATCAAAGACAAGGTAAACCAAAAACAAAGACAACAGAGGAATTTAAAGACCCTCACACCTACAACAATTCAAACATTAAGAACAGTTCTACTCCTACCCACAATAACCTAAAATCTCACACTAAAGACCTATTTACCTCAGATCTTATCACTAGATGTGTTATGACTGGCTTTCAACAAAAAAAACACATGGAATTCTAAATTTTAGGCAATATAAAACAGTCTGAAGAGACAACACAAGCATCAGAACCAGACTTGGATACAACATAGATTTTGGAATTATCAGACAAGAAATTTAAAATAACCATGATTAACATGTTGAAGACTCTAATGGGAAAACAGACAGTATGCAAAAACAAATGGGTTACTCAACCAGAGAGATTAGAAACTCTAAAAAAGGATCAAAATGAAAAACTAGAAATCAAAAACATTTAACATGAAGAATTAATGTCTTTGCTGTACTCATTAATAGACTGGACTCAGCCAAGGAAAGAATTAGTGAGCTTGAAGATATGTCAATAGAAACTTCTCAAAGTAAAAGACAAAGAGAAAAAAGAATAATACAAGAAAAATATAAAGCAGAACAGAATATACAAGAACTGTGGGGCAATGTCAAAAGGAGTAACATATGCATAATTGGAATGCCAGAGAGATGAAAGAGAGGATGGACCAGATCAAATATTTGAAGTAATAATGGCTGAGAACTTCCCCGAATCAATGACAGACACAAAACCGCAGGTCCAGCACCTCAGAGGACACCAAACAGGATAAATAAAAAATCTACACCTGGATATATCTTACTCAAACTGCAAAAATCCAAGGGGGGAGATAGACCTTAATTACAGTGGACTTATTATTAATTATTATTATTATCTTGAAGAAATCTCAATAAAGACCCCTGAAGCTAAGAAGCAACTATAGCAAGGTTGCAGGACACAAGGTCAGCATACAGAAGTCTATCATTTTCCTGTATACCGGCAGTAAACACATGGAATTTGAAATTAAAAACACATTACCATTTATATCAGCATCTAAAAAACTGAAATCCCTATGCATAAATCTAACAAAATATGTACAAGACCTATATAGGGAAAACTTTAAAACTCTGGTGAAAGACATCAAGGAAGAATGAAATAAATGCAGAGATATTTCACGTTTATGGATTGGAAGATCCAATATTGCCAAGATGTCAATTCTTCTCAACTTGATCTATAGATTCAATGCAATCCCAATAAAAGTCCTAGGAAGTTATTTTGTAGATATCAACAAACTGATTCTAACATTTATATGGAAAGGAAAAATATATATAATAGCAAATTCAATACTAAAGGAAAAGAAAAAAATTGGAGGACTTGCACCATCCAACTTCAAGGCTGACTTTAAAGCTACAGTAATCAAGACAGTGCAATATTAGCTAAGAACAGACAAATAGATCAACACAACAGAATAAAGAGCCCAGAAACAGACCCATGTGAATACAGTCAAGTGATCCTTGACAAAGGAGCAAAGGCAATACAAGGGAGTGAAGACAGTCTTTTCAACAAATGGCATTGAAATAACTGGACACCAACAGGCAAAAAATAAAATTAATCTAGACACAGACCTCATAACTCAAAATGTATCACAGACTTGAATGTAAAATGCAAAACTCCTAGAAGATAACATAGGAAAAAACTTACATGACTTTGGGCATCGTGATGGCTTTTTAATTACAACACCATAGGCATGATTAATGAAAAAAAAAAGAATTGATAATCTGGATTTTGTTAAAATTTAAAATATCTTCTCTGTAAAGAACATTGTCAAGAAAATGAAAAGACAAGCTTATATCCAAATAAGGTCACACTGTGAGGTACTGAGGGTTAGGACTTCAACATGTCTCTTTGTCAGGGGAAATACAATTCAACCCATAGGATTGCCTATGGATAAGTGAAATGAATAATAGAAATACAGGGGCAGGAAGAAGAAATTGGGAATACTCTGTTACCTGCACTAGCCATGAAACAGTATTGTGTTATAGAAAGTGGATGTAGGTAAGCTCTAAATGGATATTGCAGATTCTAAGGCTACCACTAAAACAATTTTTAAAAGATTATAATTGATACACTAAGAGAGAAAGTGGAATCATAAAATACTCTAAATCAGAGAGGCAAGAAGAAGAGGAGAAGAAAAATGTACAAAGAACAAGTATAACAAATACAAAATTGTTACAAACATCTTAGATATTAATCCAACTATATCAATAACTACTTTAAATATAAATGGTGTAAATGCACAAATTGGAGGACAGAGATTGTCAAAGATGATTTTACCTACTATATGTTGTCTACAAGAAATCCACTTTAAATATAAAGGCACAGAAAGGTTAAAAGTAAAGGAATGGATATAGATATACCATATTAACAATAGTAAAATAAAGTTAAAGTAAATATATTAATTTTAGACAAATCAGCCTTCAAAACAGGAAAACTATCAATTGGAAAATGATGCATTGCATGATAAAAGAGTAAATTTAGAAGATCTCATAATCTTTATGGCATATACAGCTAACAGGGTGTCAAAATATATGAAGCAAACACTGATAGAATTGCAAGGAAAAAATAGGCAAATTCATTAATATAGCTGGAGATTCTAACATATCTCTTTCAATAATAGTATATCAAGAGGGCAGAAAATCAGTAAAGGATACAGTTGACTTGAATAGCGCTATTACTCAGATTGATCTAATTGACATTTATAGAATACTCCCTCCAAAAACAACAGAATACACACTCTTCTCAAGTGCACATAAAACATGCACCACGGTAGACCACATTAAGGGTTATAAATAAAATACACCTTCACTGAAATGAGTCTGACTTCGTTTTTTGATGTCTCAGTGATCATATCCTTTAAGCCTCACTGCCCCCTCTTCCCTTTCTGCACCAAAACTCAGCACTTGATAAGAACCCCAGGCAATTTCTCCTTTGGCACCAGTGGGAGTTTCAAACCATGTAAACCCCTTTCCGTATGGAAACCCCCACCACGGCCTTACCTGAGCAAACCCTAATCTGAATATACACTATGAAACCTAAGTCAAGCTACAACAAAATTAAAGTTCTGAAAACTAAAGAAGAAATCATGAGAGCATCATAAGAGACACAAATGACATATTAATTATGGCAACACAACACTGAATAAGAGTAGATCTCTCATCTGAAACCACAGAGGCTAGAAGAAGGTGACATGACATTTTTTAAGCACTTATGGCAAAGAATTGTCTCCCGTGAATTCCATGCCCTCAAAAATATCTTTCAGAAATGAAGGGAGAAAAAGAAAGATCTTAAATCAGTAGCCTGATCCTTCCATCGTTCCACCTTAAGAAACTTAAAAAAAAAAAAAGGAACAAACTAACAAAAGGAAAGTAGAAGGAAGAAAAGGATATAAATATTAAACTAAAAATAAACAAAATAGAGCTAGAGAACAGTAAAGAAAAACAACAAAACCAAAAGTTATGTGCTTGAAAAGATCAACAAACTGACAAAACCATAGCTGGACTGGCCAAGAAAAAAAGGAGAAGAACCAAGTTACTAAAATTAGGAATGAAAAAGGGAACATCACCATCAATATTGCAGAAATAAGAAGAGACAACAGATAACAATATTAAACAACTGTAAGACGACAACTTAGATAATCAAGATGAAATGCACAACTTTCTAGAATAAAACAACTATTAAAACTGATTCGACAATACAGATAATCTGAATAGATAAGTAAATTGATTGAATAATTTTAAAAAATCTTACAAAGAAAAGCCCAGTGTCACTGGACTTCACTGGAGAATACTACCAAATATTTAAAGAAGAATCAACACCAATCTTTTACAGATTCTTTCAAAAACAGAAGAGAAGGGAACACATTCTAAAGCATTTTATAATATGAGGCCAGTATCACCTTGACACCAAAACCAGTCAAAGAAATCATTAGAAAATTATATTTACTAATGACAGAAATAGAAAGAAACTATTATACCAATAACTCTTATAAATACAGACACTAAAATTTTCAAAAAAATATTATCAAACTGAATCAAGGAGCATATAAAAAGAATTACACACCATGATTTGAATGATTGGGATTTAACCTAGGAAGGCAAGATTGGTTCAACATTTAAAATTAATCAATGTTATTCACATTATTAGAATAAAAGGGGGAAAACATATAACCCTCTCAACAGACACACAAAAACTATTTGACAAAATTCAGCATCCTTTCATTAACACACACACACTAAAGTTCTGGGAATAGAAAGGAGTTCCTCGACCTGCACAAGGACATCTGCGAAGAAAACACAGCTAATATAGGACTTGCTCATGACAAGACTGAAAACTCTCCTCCTACATGTAAGCAGAAGTAAATGATGTCCACTCTGGCCACTTCTATTCAACACTGTACTGGAGGTTCTAGCCAAGCCATTTGGCCAAGCAAATAAAATTAAAAACATTCAGAATAAAAGGGCAAAAAGGTAAAGTAAAGCTGTCTCAATTTGCAGATGACATGAACTTATGAGGAAAATCCAAAAGAATCTTCCCTAAAATTATTAGACCTAATAAATTAATTCACCAAAGTTGCAGACACAAGATCAATATACAAAATAATTTCCATTTCTACACATTAGCAATGAAAAATCCAAAAATGAAATTAAGCAAACAATTCCCATGTTCAATAGCTTAAAAATAATAAAATTTAACAAACGAAATGTAAGACTTGTGCACTGTAAACTGCAAAACATTGCTGAAAGAAATTAAATAAGAACTGAAAAAAAACACAAAGATATCCATGTAACAGATGGGGAAATTTAAGATAATTAGGATGGCAACAGTCCCAGAATTGATCTACAGATTCAATACAATCCCTATCAAAATTTCAAATTCTATTTTTACAAAAATAGGCAAGCTGAAACTAAATTAATATGGAAATGCAAAGGAATAGCTCAATAGGCAGGGAATAGTAAGGGAATAGACAGAATAGCCAAAATAATCTTGAAAAAGAAGAAATAAGTTAAAGGACTCACACTTCCCAAATCAAAGTCTACAACAAAGTTATAGTAATCAAGAAAATGTGGTGTCGGCATGAGGTTAGAAATATAGATAAATAAATATAATGGAACTAAGAGTTCAAAACTAAACTTGTACATCTATAGTCAATGGATTATTGGTAAGTAGCCAAAACCACGCAAGGAGATGGAACAGACTTCTAATCAAATGGCGCTGATGCAACTGAATATCTACATGCTAAGGAATGGCATTTGGATCTCTGCCTCAAATGATATAAAAAAATTAACTCGAAATGTAATCAAGATCTAGATGCAAGAGCTAAAACTATAAAACTACTAGAAGAAAGCACAGGTATAAATCCACATCGCTAAAGCATGAGCAATCAAAAATAAAGTAGATAAATTGGACTTTATCAAAAATTAAGTTTTGTTTGTCAGAAGATATCCAAGACTCTTTTAGCCAAAGCAATCTTACACAAAAAGAACAAATTGGGAGGCATCAATTTACCAGACTTCAAGCTCTACTACAAGGCTATAGTAACAAAAACAGCATGGTACTGGCACAAGAATAGAGACATAGACTTTTGGAACAGGACTGAGAACCCAGATACAAAACCATTCTCATATAGTCATCTAATCTTTAACAAAGCAGATAAAAACATACACTGTGGAAAAGAATCTTTATTCAATAAATGGTGCTGGGAAAATTGGATAGCCACATGCAGAAGATTGAAATTGGATCCACACCTCTCACCTCTCACAAAATCAACTCACAATGGATTAACAGACTTAAACCTGAGACATGAAACCATAAGAATTCTAGAAGAAAATGTTGGGAAAATTATAGACATCAGCCTAGGAAAAGAATTTATGAGGAAGACCCCAAAGGCAATCACAGTAGCAACAAAAATAAACAAATGGGACCTGATCAAATTAAAAAGCTTCTTCATAGCCAAAGAAACTATCATTAGAGCCAATAGACAACCTACAGAATGGGAGAAAATATTTGCATGCTATACATCTGATAAAGGGCTGATAACTAGACCCTATATAGAACTCAGGAAAATCAGCAAGAAAAAAAATCAAACAACACCATTAAAAAGTGGGCAAAAGACATGAACAGAAACCTTGAAGAAGAAGATAGAATAATAGCCAAACATATAAAAAATTGCTCAACATCTCTAATCATCAGGGAAATGTAAATCAAAACCATAATGAGATACCACTTAACTTCAGTAAAAATGGCTTTTATCAAAAAGTCCCAAACAACAAACGCTGGCACGGATTTGGAGAGATAGGAACACTCTTACACTGCTGGTGGGATTGCAAACTAGTACAACCTCTGTGCACTACAATATGGAGATACCTCAAAGAACTAAAAATAGAACTACCATTTGACCCAGCAATCCCATTACTGGGCATCTACCCAAAGGAAAAAAAGTCATTCTATAATAAAGAAATCTTCACTCGAATGTTTATTACAGCACAATTCACAATTGCAAAGATGTGTAAACATCCCAAGTACCCATCAATATATGAGTGGATTAATAAAATGTGGTATATGTATGCCACGGAGCTCTACTCAACTACTCACAAAAAACAATGGTGAACTATCACCTCTTTGTTATCCTGGATGGAGCTAGAGCCCATGCTTCAAAGTGAAGTATCATCAAAATGGAAAAACAAGCACCGCATGTACTCACCAACAAATTGGTACTAACTGATCAACACTTAGGTGCGCACATGGAAGGAATATTGATCAGGTGCCGGGAAGGTGGGAGGAGGGTGGAGGGCGTGAGTAAATTCACAACTAACGGGTGCGGAGTGTACTGTCTGGGGGATGGGCATGCTTGCAGCTCTGGCTTGGGTGGTGCAAAGGCAATATACCTAACCAAAATGTTTGTACCACCATAATATTCTGAAATTTAAAAATAAAAAAAACTAAAATATAAGCTGCAATATATAGATGAGAGTGGTAATTAACAAAATTGAAAACAAGATTAGTACACCAAACCTTTTAAATACTTAAAAAAATGAAATAAGACCTAAATAAATGGAGAAACATTGCATGTTTATGGATTGGAAGATTCAACATAATACAAATCTCACTCTTTCCCAAATAGATCAATAAGTTTAACAGAATCCCTATACAATTCCCAGAAAAGTTTTTGTAGTCATTGACAAACTTATTCATAAATATGTATGAAAAAGCAAAGGACTTATGATAGCTAAACATTTTTTTAAAAGGAAGAATAAAGTTGGAGGGAGTACTCTACTCAATATTAAGGCTTGCTATATAGCTGCAGTAATCAAGATAGTGTGGTATTGGCAGAGAGATATGCATGTAGATTAGTGGAACATAATAGAGAACCCATAAATAAACTGATAAAAATACACTGAACTGATTTTTGACAAAGGTGTAAAAGCTTCAAAATGGTGCTGGAGCAATTGCTCATCCATAAGCCAAAAAAAAAAGGAAGATGTCATTAATACACATAAAACTACAAGTCTTTTGAAAAGCACAGGAGGAATCTTTGGGATTTAGAGCTAAATGAAGAGTTATTAAATTTGATACCAATTTTTTTTAAATTGGATCTCATCAAAATTAAAAACTTTTGATCTATAAAAACCCTGTAAAGACAATAAAAAGACAAGCTATAGATGGGAAGGGGAAATATTTTCAAATCACATATCCTAGAAAGGACTGGTATCTAGAAGATATAATAAACTCTCAAAATTTAACAGTAACAAATGTAAATAATCCAATTAGAAAATGGGCAAAAGACATGCAGAGACATTTCACCAAAAAAGATACAGAGATTGCAAGTAAGCACATGAGATGTTCAACATCATTAACAATTAGTGATATGCAAATTGAAAGGATAATGAGATACCTCTTCACACCTATCACAGTGGCTTGTGGAAAAAATCATATCACTAAATGTTGGCGAGAATGTAGAGAAAGGGGATCACTTGTACCACGCTGGTGGGAATGTCAAATGGTATAGCAACCCATGAAAATTATCAGTTTCTTAAAAGCAAAACACGTATGTGCAATACAACTGCACTCTTTGGCCTTAATCCCAGAGAAATAAAAATTTATGTTCACACAAAAACCTATACAGGAATATTCATAGTATCTTTATTCTTAATAGCCAAAAACTATAAACAAACCAAATGTTCTCCAGGGGGTGAGCGATCAAACTCCGATACACCTATACCAAGGTACACTACTCAGCAATAAAAAAAGGGAATGAACCATTCATACATGGATGAATCTTAGGGAAATCATTGATATTGGAGAAAAGCCAATTTCAAAAGGCCACAAACCATGGGATTACATTTATAGAATACTCTTGAAATGGCAAAATTATAGAGATTAAACAAAGTAGTGGCCGTCGTGTGTGAGGGATAGTTGCTGGGTGGGCATGGCCACAAAGAGGTAGCAGGCGCAGGCTACACGGTGACATAACTGTGCTTCTTGAATACGGTGGTGGCTGTGCAAATCCGCACGTGTGACAAAGCTGCACACACACATGCAGTGAGGAAAGACTGGCGGAATTTGAGTAAGCTCTGTGGGTTGCACCAATATTTATTTCCTGGCCTTGGCGTTCTACTACAATCATGAAGATGTCACCGTGAAAGAAACAGGTGACAGGTAAAGGCGACCACTCCAAACATGTCTGTTGCAACTCCTCGTAAACCTGCATTTTAAAATACAGTAAAAAGAGTTTTTTTTAAAGGAATGAACTATTAATATGCTCAAAAATATAGATGAATTTCAAAATAATTATACTGAGTAAAAGAAGGCAGACAAAACTGAGTACATAATCAATGAGCCATTTAAATAAAATTATCTTAGTGACAGACAGCAGAGCGTGGTGGCCTGGACCGTGAGGGGCAGGGAAGGGGCCACGAAGGGACATTCTGCGTGGTAACCGATGTGTCCTTCACCTTCACTGTGGTGAAGGCTTCCCAGGCACACACGCATGTCCAAACACATGAGCTGTAGACATTACACGTATGCAGTTTGCTAGGTGACAATTATACACCAATAAAACTCTTTCTTTAAAAATTCTCCCAGAGAAGAAATGAAAAGGAATGTCTCATGCTCCTATATGAGGCTAGTGCAACCTCAATACCAAAATCAAAGAGAGTAAAGAAAGCAAAAATGATAGTTTGGTTTCATGAAATAAATACAGAAAGCCTAAATAAAGTATGTTGAGTTGGGTTAGTACCAGAACCGTTAAATATTTAAACATTAAGAAACCTACTAATGCATTTTATTTCATCTGAAATGCTTTTGATTATAGCACATCATGATTTAATGTACCATTAAGAAGGAGAAAAACTTTTCCATTAAAAAAAAAACTTTTCCAAACCTATGACAGACTATTGATTGAAAGATACATCCCCATTTTGGAAATGTTAAAACGTGTGTCTTAGATGATAAATAGTAATTAAAATAAATTCAAGAAAAATTTAATGCATTATACTTTAACAGAGGAAAATATTTGGATTGTACCAACAGATACTGAAAAAGATTAAATCAAGTTTATACCTACTATTCATCATTTAAAAACAGGCAATTTTGATGAATAAGAAATAAGAGGAATTTCCTAAGTTGATAAAGAATATCTACCAGGAACACTTAAAATAATGCTGAATTATTAAAAACTTTCCCTTTCACAGAAGTCATCATAACCACAATAAGTTAGCCAAAACAAAACAAAAAAGTCAGAGACATTATGACTGTTTACTAAGAAAATCCAAGAAATTTACAGACACTATATGAACTACTTAGAGCAAATGGTTGGATATAAGATGGATATGCAAAAACTAAAAACATTTCTATTGATTAGCAATAACCAATTAGGACAGGCAACAAAAAAGAAGATTCTAGTCCCAGTAGCAAAGGAAACAAACCATGTAAGAATAATTCCCAGTCAACACGGCAAGACCTCTGCATAAGAACGACAGCACTTGAAAGGTCGAACAAGGAGCTGGGTGAGTGCAGAACTCTGTCATTCCAGCGCCTGCCGGTACACGATACTTTGCACGCGCCAATTCTCTGAAAACTCATCTGAAAACTCAATGTCAATCTAATCTAAATCCTAAGAAGGGTTTCCCTGAAATTTGCCAGCTAATTCTAATGCTGATATAGAAATTTAAGACCCAAGAATAATGAAGATGATTTTTGCAAAAGAATAAAACGGGGACACATAAGCTCAGCTCCGAGATTCATCATAAAGCAAAGGTAACTGAAGCAACTTACCGCAGGAGGAGGAAAAAATGGAATACAACAGAGAGGCCAAAGGCAGATCTGCACTTCCGTATCAATGTGACACATGGCCGTGGTGTCATCCCAATCAGTGGAGAAGGGGTCTGTCCCACTGGAGGCTACCAGGATGATTGGCAAAGGTCAGACTTCCATCGGGAGAGCAAAACTTCACATTTTTGAAGAAAAATTGGAAAGAATATCTTTAGAATAAACAAGTCACCAAAAGCAAAATATGTGAAAGAAAAAGCCACGTGTTTGACTACAGTAAAGCATAGGTCGTTTGCCCCATTTAGGTAAACTGAGGCAGAGAGAGATTTGTGCAGAGGGTCACTCAGGGAGCACGACCCCAGGGAGCAGGTGAAGGTGAGCAGGTCACCGTCACAGGGGGAGGTGGTGATGCCCTGAGAACCCAGGCTCCTGGCTGCCAAGCCACTGGTTTATATTTCAAGACTGACCTTTTTTTTTCAAATCTGCAAATGTTGTCCTATATCAACTGAATGAATGAATGAGAAAACCTTAAGTGAAGAATCTGTCACCTCCACCCCATTCACCAGCATCCCAGCCTGGACCCCCCGGGAAGAGCCAGGCTGTGAAACCCACGGAGTCAGGGCCTGGCATCTGCTCTGGCGGAAGCATGAGCACGCCTCCAGGGGTAGTCCTGGAAACCCGCCATGCTGAGGACAGATTTAAGAACGGATGTCCTCTAAGCTAAGTGATCGGTGAGGCCGTGTCTAAGGGACAGGAACAGTGAAGGGTTGAAGCACTCGTGTGGGATGGCTAGCCCAGGCCGGCAAAGTCACCGGGACAGCAGGACCCCACTGAGCGCCTGTGCCATTGTGAGGACACACAAGGAGCCATCACCCCGATCCCCGCCCGAGAGGAATGCACAGTTTGGTCACACCATGTCACCATGTTTCTCAAACAGCATGCATGACATCAGTGTGCGGACTTAATGCACAGAGGGGTGACAGGTAGGGACATGTGCGTGAGAGCTACACAAAAAGGGGAGGGGAAGGAGTGTCTGTAGGCCAGGGTCATAATTAGTATTAAACCCTAGAAACTCTTCTTAGGGTGAGCACTGTGCTCCCCACTTTGGAGATGGGCAAGTGATGCTGCCCACGTGGCTAATTAAGGATTCTAGAGTACAAAGGCATGCCCATCTCCTCCTTCCTCCCAATCCCACCCCAGGGAGGGAGGTGGAGCTGGGAGAAATCTAGAAAACTCTAGAAAAGCATCAGGGTCCTTGAAGAGCTCACAGGAGCACTGTATTTGGGAGTCAGAGCCTGGCCTGAGAGGAGACCCTCCCGCATCCTGTGTTTGGGCGGCAGGCCGGCCTGGCCCAGCCCGGAGCAGGAGTGAGCTCTGCCAAGACAGGCCCCGCCAGGGCTGAGCACTGGAAGTGAGGCTGCTGGCAGGTGCAGGTCCCATTTGCAGCTGATGTTCACTCGGCTTGACACAGGGGCTGTCTGAGTCTGAGTCTCCCTCCCCAATTAAACTCGCAGTTCTAGCAGTCACGGATATCACGTAATAACAAACATGCAATCAAGTTGCTATGAGTCGATGTTAGTTTGTAATGTAAAACAGGATCGTTTATATTGGTAATTCTGGAAGGAAAAAAAGAGAATTCTCCCTGCTCCCAGTTCAGGTCCTTATCTTATTTTTGCACATTTTCTCTTCTCAAATATGATGTGTTTGAATTGCCATTTTCACAGGGAATGAATCTGAGTCATTAAAAAGTTGTTCTCAATCAATGCATCATGCTATGGCTAGGTGGTAGCCATAGCACACGCCTGGGCTCCTCACCTGTAAGGCTTGATCCAGCTCTCACCCATGATCCGAAGGACTCCCAGGACCCTGTCCGCACCTAGGGAGGGCCCTGGCAGAGAGCTCTGGCGTCCCCTCCACACACACACAGGGAAGAAAAGGAGCCCCTCACTCCTGCTGGCCCAGTCCTGTGCTTGAGTGACGAGATGGCGGGGCCACTCTAAACTGCTGCCAAGTGGCCCGAGTAGGTAACTAGATCAGAAATCACCGTGTCCTGGCCAGGACTCAGTTGGGGGCAGGGGACAGGAGAGGGTTGCCCAGATCAGAGAAGACCTGTTGTGAGGATTTGTGAAATGACTGTTGAACCAAAGCAGCGTTTAGGCCGCCGATGGAAAGGAGGTCTTCTGGAGAAAGTGCTGGCCCCAGGGAAGGAAAACGTGGAAGATCCACAGAAACAGACGGGACAGACATGGCCGAGCCCTGGGCAGGGTGGTCAGGTGAGCACGTGTCTCTGTGTTGTGGACGGTGGGGAGTGGGGACCCTGGAGAGACAGGGAGCTGGGAGAATTAGAGGTGCTGCTTCAGTCCGATGGGTTTACCTCTAGAGTGACCTAAATATCTGGTCGTCACTCCTGAAACAAAACACTTGAGTGTGTGCACGTGCACACACACATGCCAGAAGGCCACTGGTCCAAGCCTTGGAGAGCCACACACGAGTTGCTGAAGACCCTGCAGGGGAGGAAGATGAGAGGCTTCCCTCCCAGCCACGGGTCAATGCCACGCGCGCGACCACTTCTCAGCCACTTCTGCTGCCTGGAGCCCTGTGCTCCCCCTCTGCTGGCGAGGAGGCTGGCTCGCGCCCCGGACCCCCAGCTCCAGCCTGAGCCTTGCTGCCACCCTCCGTGGGCTCATCAAAGGCTCTTGCTGGCTGGAAGAGCCACGCCAGCTGCTGAGACCAGACTATGTGTCCGCCCATCCGAGACACCAGCCAGTGCCGGGCCTTGCCTCTGTCGGGTCAGAACAGTGGGGCGAAGCTGCCATAAGTGCAGCAGCTGCAGACAGGCTCCAAGCTGGAATTTCAGAGTCACTCTGC
>CAUYSK010019898.1:0-28723 GCA_963575035.1 Avahi laniger | reverse complement strand
GAGGGAAGTATATCAGGTATAACTGTCATGTCCAAAACTTTAGAGCATCAGTTAATGTTGACTTTAACCAAAGGGTTCTAGTGTGTCAGTTCTAGGGTAAGAAAAACAGCAGGGGCTGGGTGCCCCTTCTTCCCAGTCCTTCAGCATCCTTTGCATATTTCTCTCCGTGAGCATTTATGACCCTGTGCTGTACTTGTTTACTCAGTTTACGTCTCTAAGCCATAACTTTTTGAGGACAGGGATCATCATGTTTTTCATCGTATGCACCCTAATACCCAAGTCCAATCCCTGGTATGTAGTCAGGACTCAAAAACTTATTTGATGTAATCCTAGCAAGGCAAGGCAAGAGGATTGCTGAAGGCCAGGAGTTTAAGACCACCATAAGCAAGAGTGAGACCCCATCTCTACAAAAAAAAAAAAAGAAAAGGAAAAAAAACCAGAAAAGTTAGCTGGGTATGGTGATGTGAAACTGTAGTCCCAGCTACTCGGGAGGCTGAAGCAGGAGAATCACTTGAGCCCAGGAATTGGAGGTTGCAGTGAGCTGTGATCATGCCACTGCACTCTAGCCTGGGTGACAAAGCAAGACTGTGTCTCAGACAAAAAAAATTATTTGAACAAAAGAATGAAATATTTAAAAGACTTACGAAATTCCCTGAGATTCAGAAGAGAATATGTACAAGTAAAATTTTATTTGAGCGTGAACTAAAATAATACAACTCAGGAGCTGTTTGATATGATCAAGAGCCTTTTGGGCACAGTGAAATTTTAAAACCTTTAAAAATAATTAGAGGTATATAAATTACTACGTTGTGGGAAATTAAAATGCTATCTGAAAGGTTTATAAGATTCTAGTACAAAACACATGCTTTTTCCTTGCTCTCACTGGGTGGTCTTTCGTGTAGCTCAGGAATTTTGCCTGCACACTTTTTCTCCTTCCAGTTCCTCGTCTGCTCATTATGAAAGACATGGTCAGACGACTGCAGGAACTCCGACACACCGAGCAGGTGCAGAGGGCCTATGCGCTGAACTGTGGGGAGGGCGCCACTGTCAGCTATGAGATTCAGATCCGAGTACTAAGAGAGTTTGGCCTTGCAGATGCTGCTGCAGAACTGTTGCAGGTAGGAAACAACATGAAACTATTTAAAGGGAGCCTTGCCTATCAGTTCAGCGGTGTTTTAGACACCCTGAGGAGCCCTCAGCTTGCTTCTTTGTCTTCATCTTGCTTTTTCACTGTCTCTAGTGTCTTTGATAACCTGCAGGTCCCTCCTGGTGAGAGGCAGTGTGGTGGACTGGACTGAGCACAGGTATAAAATGAGATGTGGGTGTATATCCTCTCTCTGCTGCTTACTGATAAGTTCATTTGGAATGAGTTACTTAACCACCATGAGCATCAGTTCCCTTACCTGCAGAATGGATTGTTGTGACAATCCGAGGTGCTACATATAAAGCAACTGTATCTGGTGCATAACAAGCATACAGTGGTGACTGCTAAAAAGCTCCAGGGTGTGTATGCCTGCAGAGATGGCAGAGGAAGTAGAAAATTCTAAAATTCCTCTGCTCTCTCTGCCTAGTTTGGTCACTATATTTCAGGTTTGGTCTCCTGCCATACTTACAAATTCCTCCTTCTTTTTCCCTCCCTCCTCCCCTTAAAAGAAATTTTTTGTATGAGGGTTCAAACCCAAACATGACAGTCAAGGAATGAGTGCTCTTTTTTTTTTTTTTTAAACCTAGCAGAAAAAACTTTTTCTAGAAATAAGTAAGAGCAATAGCATTGGTTTTTGCAATTAAGAGAGAATTTATGAAATAGTCTGATCATAACCACTAAATCAGAGTCTTAAATAAAATATAATTTCATTTGGTCAAGTGATTCAAACATTTTCTTTCAACAAGGTGGGAGAATTGTATGAAGCCAGGAGTTCGAGACCAGCCTGCGCAAGAGCAAGACCCAGTCTCTACAAAAATTAGAAACATTAGCCAGACAAGGTGGCATGCACCTATGGTCCCAGCTACTCAGGAGGCTGAGGCAGGAGGATTGCTTGAGCCCAGGAGTTTGAGGTTGCAGTGAGCTATGGTGCCACTGCATTCTAGCCTGGGCAACAATGAGACCCTGTCTCAAAAAAAAAAGAAAGAAAGAAAGATCTTGCCACTGACTCCAAACTCTTAGCTTTTACAAAAGGGTAATGTAGTGTGGTGGTCTTCAGTAAGACAGCAAGCCATTTTTAGGTTCTTGATTTTCTTTTTCTGCTATAGTTTACATCCTTAAAATAAATAGTCTGGTTTTCTATTCATTTCTTTCCCCTTTACCATTCTAAATTTGGTCTTAATTTGATATATTAAATTGTTCAAAAGTAAATATTCTCATGCAATGTTTACCAAAATATTAAGCTTAGTAATGTCTAATGGGTAAGGAATAGTATTTTGTAGTTTTTATTTCAGAGCATGTACAAATCTTTTGTCAGAAACTTTCTAGAAGATCCTCAGTTGTATGCCTTTTCTTCCTTTGGTGTTTACTGTTAATCTTATGTTCTTAGACAAGACATATTTGAATTAGTTTATATTAACCTGTTTTTGCTTTATCACTTAATCTTGCAAAAGATGACCTACTTGCTGGAGTATTCGATTGAGAAACTATCCTCGATAGCTGTGTCTTAGGCTACATAGGCTGCACTCTGCCCCTTTGTACTATTATTAAGGTCATTTTTTTCTTGGGCTTCTGGCCTAGAAAATATATTGTGCCTTTTACTCTTGCAGAATGTGGTTTTCTTAGGTGCCTCGCTTAAATCTCTCAGCCTGTAAATTTTCATCTAGGGAATCTGCTAATAAATGCCCTTTTTTTTTTTTTTAATCTTTCTTAGAATCCTCACAAATTCTTTCCTGATGAACGTTTTGGGGATGAAAGTCCACTCTTGACAGTGAGACAGCCTGGGAGATGTCGAATTAACAGTACCCCTCCTACAGAAACCATGTTTACAGACCTGGACTCTTTTGTGGCCTTCCATCCACCCTTGCCCCCTCCACCACCTCCCTACCACCCCCCAGCTACCCCAATCCACAACCAACTCAAAGCAAGCTGGAAACAAAGACCTCCCAGTCAGCATCCTTCACGTTCATTTTCTTATCCCTGTAATCATTCGCTGTTCCACTCCAGAACAGCTCCTAAAGCTGGCCCTCCCTCAGTCTACTTGCCAGGAGTTAAAGCAGCACCACCTGATTGTACCAACACTGCAGGACTGGGGAGGCAGACGGTGGCTGCTGCCGCCGCTTCCGCCACCTCAGCAACAGTAGCATCTGAGAAACAAATGGTAAGTCAACACTGAAACAACCTGCCTAAAATTAAAAGTTTATGGAATATTAGAAGAAATTACCTTGGCCCCAAGAGCCCCACTGGGACTCAGCAGTGCCCAGAAGTGTTGCTGACAAGCTGAAAGCATAGACTTTTGAGGGGTGGAAAAAAGGAAAAAAAAAAAGCTAGTGTAGGTGAGTGAGAAAGAACAAGAGGAGAGAGACTAGAGGTGCAAATGATAAGTGTCATTGAGTGTCTTCCTTATCATATGTTCATGTGCCAAGATTAGGAAGGAGAAGGGTTACTGAGCAGTGCACAGGGATATGCCAGTTTCATAATGTTCTGTTCAAGCGCATGTCTAGAATCTGTCCCTAACTTGTATTCTACTCTTCTGTAGAATCTACTGTTCTACTGAATGCTTTGATGGGACAAGAACAGGAAGTTACTTATAACTAAGCACAGTATACCATCAGAAATAATGTGGAAAAGACTCCCCGTTCAGAAAACAGGCAGAAAATGCATCTCCTTACGCATGCCTCTACTCAACAAGCTCATCTGTCAGAGCACCTGTTTGACAGTAGCTAGTAGGTAGTAAACGGAGAGGATTCTTTGCTTGAGTTTGCACTGCATTAGAGATTGAACTTCTGTTTTCTGTAGTATATTCAAAAAAAAAAAAATAGTGATTTTTAAGTCTTCCTACTCAGTCACATGCCATCAGTAACATTCAACACAGAGAAAAACAAGATTCATCTGTTCACAGAAGCTTCATTAAAATATGGCCTATTGGAAGCTCTGGACTAGTATAAACCTCAGATCAAATTACAATCCTGCCTTATCTTCTTATACTTACTGTCTCCCTGCGGTCCCTGCTTCCCCCAACCCCAGAATAGCAAAGGTCGGTGATGTTTGATAAACCAAATTCCAATGCTATTGGCCTGGCCCTCAGTTCTATAGTTACAAAAGCTCCACTACTTTATGTTTTAAATAAAATATAAAGGAAATTTATTTGTATGTTCATTGCAGTCTTGACTGTGATAATGAAAATTGGAAATAACCTAAATGTCCAACAGTAGGAGAATGGTTAAATAAGTCATGGTTCATCGATACAATGGAAGGTTACATAATAATCTAAAATGGTGATCGCAAAGAAAATTTAGTGGCAGAATTATATGTGCATTAAATTTTGTGAAAATTAATATAAATGCAAAGAAAAAAAGTGAGAGAAAGACCTTAATGTTAACTCTGAGGGAAGGTTAGGGGTTTTGTTTTTTGGGGGTTTTTTTGCCTTTATAGTTTTTTGTATTTTTATAATTCTTAAAAATATGCATGTATTACTTTTATAATCAGGAAACAAAATCAATGAACATCATTTTTCAGAGAGGAATTCCTGCCATTTTTGTCTCTATGCAGCGAACACGGCCTGTGCTGAATGATCTGATGCCAGACATCGCCGTGGGTGTGTCCACACTGTCACTCAAGGACAGGAGGCTTCCAGAGCTTGCCGTAGACACAGAATTAAGCCAATCAGTTTCAGAAGCAGCACCAGGGCCTCCCCCACATCTGTCGTGTATTCCACAGAGGCATACACACACTTCTCGGAAAAAACACGCACTAGAGCAAAAAACAGATGCTAGAGAAAATCAGCAGGAATACCCGGATTTCTATGACTTCTCTAACGCTGCTTGCAGACCTTCTACTCCTGCTCCTGGCAGACGCACTCCTTCTCCTTCTCAAGGTGGATATTTTGGTCCTGATTTGTATAGCCACAATAAGGCATCACCAAGTGGCTTAAAGTCAGCCTGCCTGCCTAGCCAGACCTCTCCTAAAAAACAGGAAGAACCTAGGAGAGAATATCCACTGTCCCCTGACGGGCATCTACACAGACAAAAGAATGAGCCAATACACCTGGATGTCGTTGAGCAACCTGCCCAGCGGTCAGACTTTCCTTTGGGAGCCCCAGAAAATGCTGGTACTGGCCCAGCCCACGTCAGGGGACGAACCACAGTAGAAACTGACTTGACTTTTGGGCTGACTCCTAACAGACCTTCACAGTCTGCATGTAGCTCTGAAGCTCCAGAAGAGAGATCCAGGAGAATACTGACAGACAGTGAGTCCCTGGGCCATGAAGCTCAGAGAAACACAGATTTGGAAAGGGAAGATTCAGTAAGCAGAGGAAGGAGGTCACCAAGCAAGCCAGACTTTCTCTACAAAAAGTCTGCCCTCTGAGAGCAACCTTCAAGTCGTCTGTGCCTGAGATGTGAAACATCCCATTCTATGATATAACCCAACAACTTACCAGTTTATCGATGCCAGCTGATAACTCAGTTTCACATTACTTTCCTCTGGTTTTTATGTGTATATATATGTTTATTAGACATGGCATGCTAAGAGGGGTTTTTTGTTTTACTGCTGCATCTGTCTATTTTGTGTTTGAACAATTGTGTGGGGAAGCATTTTTAAGAGCAAGCAAGCTGGCACTTTTTTTCTCTTTACAAATGGAATTTTTTTTGCACTTGTACTTATTTTATCTGTATTGATTTTATATCAGTATGTTAAACTTTATTGCCACATTTAAAGGACTGTATTTTCATACCTTTTTTGCATTTTACCTTTCATCTACCAATCCACGTGCATTGGATTGCACACTAACATGTATTTTCTTATGAAATAGTTCTGTGTTTATTTTTTAATTATAGAAATTCCAAAGAACAGCACATCAAAATGCTCCTCTCTTTTCAGTAATTGTTTTAGTTCAGACACCTTCCTGCTCAGTCTCCACAAATCTCATGTCATTTTTCTTTAATAAGTCCTGGAAGCTGGTCTTCACTCCCCCAGCAGGAGTCCAGTCAGGGTCCTGCAGTTTGCTGGTTCAGTAAAGAACAGGAAGGAGAGAAGCCTTTTGTCCCATGCTCACTCCATTGCTTTATTCATAACGTGGGCGCTGTCAGAATCCCTGCAAAGTCTGGTAGTGGGGATTAGTGTGTCACTAGATGAGTTATCTTTAGAGATCGAATCTTTGGCATTACAAAGCAGGGGAAATAGTGAAATAATTTCAAGGTCGCACTGGTGGGATTTCGGGTCTTGAGTGTCAGCTCTCAGCTGCAATGTTGATTGACTGCTTGCTGCCTTCAGTTGTCTTGCTCTCTAGGGGAAAAAAACAAAAAAACAAAAAGGGCTTCAGTCTTATGGATGTTCGTTGGTGTTTGTAAGCATATGTTTTCTTTCAAATGTTTTTCTAAGTATGTCTGCATTGGTGTCCTATACAAACTTGTATAATGCATAATGTTTTGTCACCAAAAGAAAAAATTTATTTTCAGTTGAACACTACATGTCCTACTTGAACTCCACTAGGGACGCTGGTTTGGCATTTACTGAACCACTGAGCACATGGGATCTTTTAAGATCCTCTCCCTTGGAAGGGCAATGTGTGAGCTAAGGACTGTTTTTTTTCTTACTCTCCAATGTAAATATATTAGTATTTGAGTTTTTAAATCACTTCAACATTATTTGAGCATTCGCTTTGTATTTTTACAAACATACACAGCCGTAGCACTTAGAAGGAAAGAGACTTTCTGAACATTCCCTCATGTGAAGGATATTTGGGAACCTCTTTTCTATGTATGTGTATATATATATATATATATATATAAAACTATGAATCATTCACACTCACTCTAAAACTATGCAGGGCTAGGGAGCCTTTACAAGCTACCATTTAAATGAATTACATGCACTTTGAAGTAAATAGGTTTCTATTGGGTGTCAACAATTCTGATTTCTCCTGAAACTATAGTTTCTCTTACAGTCTTTTCCTACTTTACCCTGTGGATATACACTCAGGAATAATCTGACATTTTTTAAAAATCCTAACAGTAGATAATCTCAAAAGTGGGAACTTGTCAGTGTGTCTGTACACACCGCAAACTGCCGCCACGTGTTCTGCTGCCTGACTAGTTAGCTGCTGCTAGTGCACTTGAGATGCTGGTGTCAGTGCAGACCGAGCTCCCAGTCTCCCAGAGTTAACACTCGTCTACTGTAAGGTTGGCTACGCATCATCTTTGGGGCTCCTTTTTTAAGACAGAAAAACGTAGGACTCTGTTCTCATTTGTAAGAGGTTTAACTTTCATAATAAGTTGATGGTGTCTTTCAAGCCCAGCCTCGGTCTGTCTCTCTTCCGAAACAAGAGTTGTTAATTCCATCATATTCCTTAATTAGTATTTATATATGTGTGTGTGTGTTGACAGGAATTATTTTGATACAGTTTTGAATTTCTGTTCCAAATCAGACTATACTGTGCTGGCACTGCAGATAAGAATGAGTAGCCCTAATTTGGATGGGGAAGAAACTTTCTCACCTCTGACCTGTTTCGTTCTGTTGTTGTTTGTCGTTTTTTTTTTCCTCCCGCAAATGTTAGAACAGCACTGTTGATCCCACACATTCATTTTTCTGAAAATTCGTGAAGTAGCCTTTCATTCCCTAAAACATAGTTATAAAAATAAGTGGTCATTCTTATTATTATTATGTAATTTGTGAAGTTTGGTTTTAATGGTTTAGTAGCTTACCTGGCTAAACTAGGTGTATAGAGGGAAAACTTGCTTTAATCTGTGGGATTGTGGACTGAGGTGACTTGCGGAAGATAAACAAATGTGGGTTTTGTGTGCATTAGGGTGGTAAGTGTCAGTGAACCTTTAATGTATCTCGTGGAAGGATGGTTAATAGGGTAGGTTGAATAGCCATATGCCTCTGGCTTTTGAACCCATCTATAATACTAAATCTTTTTTAATGCTGTACTAAGATAAATGTGAAGTCCAAGCGAGGTTGCTCAGAAAAAAAAAGTTATATGTATAATATAAAATTTAGGCCATGGGAACTGGCATTTTACTTTACAATTTGATGAGAACCAAATCACAAAAATACCAGATCTCCTTTTGAGGCCAAGGACAATCAGGCCGATGAGACAATCACCACTTCCGGTGCCCGCTGTGTGAGGTTAGAGAACTGCCACCCAGATGCTAGAGCGGAAGAAAAGATTCAAGTCTCTGAAAGATGTTGTTGGTCTTTCTCCCATGTTATTGTTTTAGTTTTGTGATCTTGGTGAATAATTTCAGTTCAGAGTCACCCATGGCTCCTGAGGGGAAAAAAAATAGCAGCATTAAAGGCAAAAATTATCGAAAACATTGTTTAAATTTTCCACGCCCATTCTCACATGCCCCCTTTAGCTTTGTTTCTAGAAACCCTGGGCCTAAGCCAGCCAGATGTTTCAGTAACCCATTAGACTTTAAGGATTGTTAGTGAGTTTTTTATATTCACATCTTTCTGTAGAATTCTCTATGAAACTTTACCTAATTCTCATTTTTGCTTCCTCAGAAACTTTTTTTATTACACTTGTCATCCTTTTTGGGTTTTCTTTCGATTTGTTGTTCAAGTTCTAGCAATGGGCATAATACATGTACGTTTGAACTGAGACGATGGTGCGGAACAGAGAGAAGCAGCGGCGAACCTGGCCGCAGCGGTGGCGCTCCCTGAAAGCCGACCTCCGTGCGCCAGTCTCCGACAGGGCGAAGGGTTAACATTTCTCAACTCCCCAGCAAAATAAATACTTTCTTATAATGCTGAATTTGCCTTTTAGGGAAAAATATGTTTCATGAAATACTTGTGAGATACTTATTTTGCAATTAATTCAGAAGCATTCATGTTTTTATGTTAGGACTGAATTCAAAGGGAAGTGCTTCTTTGACTTTGTTTTAATTGTTTGGTTCAGTTTCAGCTTTCTGTAGTTACCATCAAAGCAGCAGTGATGGGTGCTATTCCCGGTTCTGCAACAGTTTACTTTGCCTACTAAGTGATTTACTTTAAAACCTCATTACAAATAATCTTACTAAAGAATTACCATGCATTCTGCTAAAAGGTGTTTTACTGTTTTCCATTAACACTGTTGTATGAACAATGTCTTATGAAATGTCTTTTTGTCCTGTAGATGGCCATAGCTGTTACGTAATTACCATGTTGGCAATCTTTTGATTGTTTTTTCCTCTAGAAAACCCTCAGACTGTGTGTGTCAATCTTCCATATTCTGAATATTATAATGCTGTGGCCGTTTCTG
The DNA here is from genome assembly GCA_963575035.1 of Avahi laniger. Classification (NCBI taxonomy): domain Eukaryota; kingdom Metazoa; phylum Chordata; class Mammalia; order Primates; family Indriidae; genus Avahi; species Avahi laniger. Next base: position 19,337 of record CAUYSK010019898.1, on the reverse strand, counting down.
TAGAAAGACTACTTGCAAGTGTGTGTCTTGGAAATAACCTCTTGTGTTTGTGTGTTTATGTGAGTTCTAAGAGGTCAGATAAGCTCTGGAAGAGTCATCATATGTACCTGCACGTGACTGTGTATCTGAGTTACGTGGTCAGACAGTATGGAATCCTGCTCTTAGATCAGGTGGCTGAAAGATAAGGGTTCCTGAACTCCACTTGCTGTGTATGTACCACATCTGTACTTCAGAGAGGTGACATCTTGTATAACATTGCATTTCCTTGTGGTTGTGCTGTTACTGGTATAAAGTCAAGTGCCTTCAATGCTAAAGGCTCAGAAATTTTTCTTAAACTGATTTCATGTCCTATGCAAGTGTTTTCTACAACCTGCATAACCAGTACTTTGTAAAACTTGTTTACGCTTCAATTGTACATAGTGATTTTTAAAGAAATATATAGTATTTTTATTTAGGTACCTCCAAACTTGAATTCGTCTGTGTGAAGCATTGTAAAACGATACATTTCTCTTTTGAGTACCATTACAGTTGTACAGAGGTTTTCACTGGTTCTATTTTTCTACTGTTACTGATAAGCATGTAACACTGACTTTACCCTACATATAGTTGGCATTTCAAATAAATGGCTTGTATAGAACCTGCCGAGTTGGATGCAGTCTGTTTTAGCAGTGTAGCGTACGGTCTTCAGTTAGAGGAGTGATTGTACCATTCAAGGGTAGGATTGGGAGTTTTCTAGCTTGATTTCCTCTGTGTCTCTAAGGTTTCAATCAAAGGTATTTAATTTTTATTATCATCATAGTTTTCTTAGAAATCACACTTTTATTCTGAATCATCAAATTCATTATTTTTTATTTCACTGAAACATTTCTGAGAGATTTCATTTTACAAATGTGAGCAAAAAGTTCCTTGCACAGGGGTCTCCAGAGGAAGCTTAACACAGCACCCAGGTGAACCAGGCACCTGGATGTGTCCCGCTGTTCAGGACCTCCAGTGTCAGAGAGCTGACTTACATTCTGAGCTTTCTTTCTCTCTTAAACTCAGGCTTATTAATATTTTTCAATTTAAAAGGGAAATGGAGTCATCATCTAGAGTCTAGAATTCTGAAAAAGCGTGCAAAATGGGAGGTTTTCTCATTTTCATTTTTAAAAATTGCTATAAAATAGCTCCTATTTTAAAATTTTGTTTTCATCATTGCACTGGTAAGTTCCGTCCTAGCATTTCACTCCTCATGCCTCGCTGTGGAATAATCTCTTTACATTTCGTAACCATCTTAGGTTTAACAGAGGAGTGTCCAGATAAAATAAAATCCAAGGTTTTTGTGGGTGAGCTTCTTAAAAATCTAAAAAAGAAAATTGCATAAATCAACTTTTATTTCTGTACTTCTGGATTATCCCTGGAAAAGCAAATTCAGGGAGCCCTTCCCTAGCCACATTAGGCTTTAGCTCTCCTCGGTACACTAGGAAATATTTCTTGAGTCCACTCTTCCAGGGCCTGTGCGTATGGAGCAGCAGACAAAACAGATACCCATCCTCAGAAACTTTAAGCTCTAGCTGGAAAGACTTTTGTCCTAAAATCAATCAAAACAGCACAGGGCAGTTACCATGGCTGAGGGGAGCCCTGGTTTGAAATGGCCTAGGAATGACTGAGTGGGAGGAGGGATGCTAGAGGCAGTGCTAAGCACTTAGTGTGTTTTTCTTTAATCCTTCGATGAACTAGGTACTGCTGTTCGTGCCAGTTTGCACAAAGATATGGAGCACTTGGTCCAAGGTCACACAGCCAGAAAGTTGGCAGAGGTTGGGCTCAAACCCAAGCATTCTGGCTCCAGAACCCAAGTCCTCAGCCACCATGTACTAGGCAGCAGGAGGCACGGGGGCCCAGGCAGGGCGCGTGTGCTGCCCAGGAGGTGGGAGCAGGGCGTTCGTTTGTTCCTCCAGTCAGCACTTAACGGCTAGAGACCAGAGCGGCAGTGATGAGCAAGACCGTCACAGTCCCACTCGACATTTTAGAATTTCCAAGAAGAAACACTGAATCACCACAGAGGTAAGGCTGGGTATCTGTTAATCACCGGTCTCAGGGGTGGGAAGACACCATAGTGTGGGAGTGACCTTGAAGGTGCAGGGGAAGGAAGAGTCAGGACAATGGGGCGAGCAGGGGAAAGGGGGTTTCCAGGAAGAGGCAGAGCCCGGAAGGAGCTCAGCGTGGCCAGACCTGGCCTGGGGCCTGAACTTTCCAGCCCTCATAAGGCAGACTAAGGATGTTGAAGCTGACGCTAACGGCAACGCAGAAGCTACTACAGGGTTTTAAGCAGGTGCATAGTTAATCAGATATGCATGTTCCCAAATCACTGTGGCCAACGCGAGAAGTGTGTTGAAGAGCAGCAGAAATGGATCCATGAAACCAGATAGGAGGCTGGCACAGCCCTCCAGGGGAGACCGGGAGTAGCCAACAAAGAGGACAGATTCTGAATTTGATGAAGGGGCAATGTCATGACTATCCACAGCCTAATAACTTGCTTGATTTTGTAAGGCACATACTGTGACTCGGTGACTCTTTGCACGTGGGAAAGGAGGAAGAATCAGATCTAGGGGAAAGATCACGAGTTTAACGTTGGTCATGTTAACTTGGAAACGATTGCCGGGCAGCCAACTGTGAAATGGCAACTCAGTGTGAGCGGGAGCTCAGATGTGCGTGTTATCCACGTATGGGAGCCATGCTTACGGCCTTGGCAGTAGGTAGAGTGATTAGTGGAAAAGTTTAAGGAAGATGAAGAGAGGGCTCGGATGATGAACTCGGAGGAACTCCAGCCTTTCCAGGTCAGCTAGAAGCAGTGGTGGCCAAGGCAGCCTGCCAGGCAGAAGAGAACCAGCAGCGTGTGGTTCTCAGAAGGCCAAGCAGGGGCTGTGCGGAAAAGGAGGGAATATGATCTTTCAGGAAAGTGAAAGAAGTAAAAGACAAAATAGTGCATACATATGCTGCCAATTTGTGCGAAAGACATATATAGTAAACATATACATAAAAATTTCTGCAAGAATCTACAAGAATGTTACAGGGCTGCCTCTCCAGAGGGGCATTGGCAGTCTGGGGTCGACAGGGGGACTTCTCATTGTATCTTTTTTGTTCTGGTTGGATTTTTAAATGGTGTGCATGTATTACTTTTTCAAGTTAATTAAAGGTAAGGGATTAAGGTTCAATTCCGCTCCTCCCCAAAAGTTAACTCTGGCTGCTGTTCAGAGGTTTTGGAAGATCAGGCCCCTAAGACGCCTTGGGTCGGCCGCGTGGAGAAGGTGTGGCGTCAGTGAGAGCAGGCTGGTGGCCGGCTGCGGAGAGAAGCCGGATGGAGCAGGTGCACGTCTGAGTGGGACATGGGAAGGTGGAGACCAGCTCTGGAGACAAGCTGTGGAGCAGCTCAGTGGGAGAGAGGACGGAACGTCAGAGCCACCCACAGAGGCTGGGTGGGCTCGTGGTTATTCGTTGTTACACCTGCCATCCCACGGCCTGTCGTGACAGACCTTGTCACACGCTCAGGCTTTGCCTCCCACTAGAAGACGGCTGACCCTGTGGATGTGGAGGAGGAGGTCAGTTCAGCATCACTTGTTCTTAAGGACTAGCTCAGTTCCCACTCGCAGCTGCGTTATCTGGGGGTGCAGAAATCATTCCGCAGCAGCTGCCAGTTTGTTTTAGAGTCCTCTGGGGAACACCTTTCAGGTCACCGGACCATGGAGTCCAGAATCGACCGTCGCCCACCTAAAAATACAAAAGGAAATGAATCGAGACTTTTGGTCTCTTCTGCCATGTGGTCCCCCGTCCCTTTCTTGGTCGTCCGGTCCAGGTAGCCAGTCGCCTGCTCCGGGGCCCAAGGTTCTGCCCATTCTCACTTCACACTTGCTCTGCTCCTCCAGGTCCGAGGCTGTTCCCTGACAGGGTGGAAGTGAGTTGCCTGGTTCTGCCCTCCCTGTCAGCACCTAGCCTTGCACTAACTGTCCTTGCTCTAAACTGGCTTTGTACGTGACATTGATGACATCACTGGGGCTTTTCATGGGCCTCACCTCAGTCTTTTTTCAGCTCACCGTAACCTCAAACTCCTGGACTCGAGCGATCCTCGTGCCTTAACCTCTGGCGTAGCTGGGACTACAGGCACACCACCATGCCCAGCTAATTTTTTCATTTTTTTTTCTAAAGATGAGGTCTCAATATGTTGCCCATGCTGGTCTCAAACTCCTGGCCTCAAGATTTCCTTCCACCACAGCCTCCCAAGGTGCTGGGATTACGGCGGGAGCCACCACACCCGGCCCATCACCTGTCTTGAGTTTGGCTCCATGACCCACCTGGCAGGTCCCTCTGTCTCCCTGCCTCTTGCCTACAGACCCCGTTTCAGTCTCTGAAAACCGGTGCTCATCAGTTCCTCACAGCCACGTGCACGTCCTCAAACACCAGCTTGTGCCGTTCCGTCAGCGTCAGGACTGAGGCGTCCTCCTCAGAGGTCTCTCCAGTGCTTTGAGCCTCTCCTTGCAGAGCCCGGGACTTGGGGTCATTGTGTCTTGTCGGCAGGCTTTGGGGAACGTGCATCCACAAAGTCTGGTTCCAAGGGTGCTGTGGCCACTGCCGGCTGGTGGGAGGCCTTCAGAGGAGGCCGAGGGCCTGCTGGCGAGGTCCTGGCTGTGGGCCCTGTGGCACAGCCCCTCACCCTCAGTTTCCTCTGTCCTTAAAACAGAGGTGACCTTGGTTCACTTACTCAGTGCTGGCTGTGGACTTTCTGTATTCGCGGGCCTTCTTGTTCCCGTTCTCGAGGAGAGGAACTCCTCCTCGACACCTGCCTGGAAGGGCTGCTGCGAGTCCGCGGGCACCTAGTGACATTGGTATTCTCTGAAGTCCCTCACCCTCACCCATCTAGCTGTGTGAGTATCCTCCATCTCTGGAATCTTCTATCAGATGCAATGCTTCCCTACCCTCTGTGACCGAACTAAAAGTAATTGTTCTCATCTCTCCACGTTCTGACAGAGCCACCCAAACCTTTGAGGAGTCCCTCACTAGTCCAGGTGTAGGTGACCCCAGAGAGACTTCAGTGCCCCCCCAGCATCCCACCAGCGCCCAGGGGCTGCTGGGACTGTGCTCTTTGCAACCTTGCCGTTAACTGTCCCCTGTGCCTGCCATTCCCACTCCTCTGCGTCACCCGCTCAGCCCTCTGGACTCCCAGGGGGGTCCCTGACCCGACCCACGCTCCCCCACCCTGCCATGGGCCCTGCACCGCCACCACCCCTTCCTCGTGCTCCTCCTCCTCCTCTCCCGCCTCTCGCCCCCCTGAGGCCCAGCTCACCACATCCGCTCAGCCTCTCCCGGCAAGCGGCTCCTCTCACTCCCGTGGGATCCGGCTCAGGAAGGGCCGGGTGATGGCCTCCCTCAGTCACCCCCAGGCACTCCCCGCACATCCTGAAGGCCTTGGCTCCAGCCTCACAGTGTCCCTGTTCTCCTGCTGTGACCCTGGTAGCAGCCTGGGCCATACCTGGCCCCCTCCTCCGTGACACAGCCCTCCCCTGGGCCCAGAGGGCTCCACCTTTGGAACCTCAACCTCCCTTCCTGCTCTCAGGCCAGATCACCTCCTGCCGGTGCTCCCAGACGCCTCTCCTTTGTCTTTCTGGCCTTTGCCCTGCACGGGTGTCAGCCACCTCACCTGACTCAACTTCTGACTCATCCTCCTGGCCAAACTCTGTCCATGAATAGTGGACACGTCCATCTCCCGTGTTGGGCCCGGCTCTGGAAGACCGAGGCCAGCTGCATGGCCCCAGCCTCTTGTGGCCTTAGCGTGCCTGGCCCTTGGGGTCAGCCTGGCCCTGCTCCCCCTGGAGCCGCTTTTGCCCTCCCCTCTCCTCTCGCTGAGCTGCCCCCAGCTCCCTCTCCAGCCTCTCTGGGAAGCAAAGTCCTTCGGATGGGAGTCTTCCATGTTGGGGCCTCAGACCACACCCTCCCCTGTCCTCCAGGGCCCTGTGTGGTGGCCTAGTCCACCCTCCTGTCCCATCCCATTCCGTCTTCTCGCGGCCCTTCCTTATCCATGACCCACTCTCACCTGTGGCTCCACCTTAGGAATCTGAGTGGGCCCAAGTGTCACCATCCGTAGCAGACAACCGCCTGGACCAGCCCTGCCCTCTCCTCGGCCCCTCGCCCACTGGCCTCTTGCAGCCCACAGCCCGTCCCTCCACTCATGGAGACTGCTCCAGCCAAGGTCACCCGCTGATGACCCTCATGTTGCTAAACTCAGTGGACACTGTCATGGGGCCCTGGGCCCAGCCACATTGTCCCTCCACCTGGAAGCGCTCCTGCCTCTCTGCAGACCTCGCTGTCCTCTGGGCCGCGTGCTGGTGAGCTAGGAACAGGCCCGAGGCCCTGCCCTGCCTTCGTCCTTGCCCTCCTTCCTCTTGGGAACCAGCTGCCCAAAGATGACATAAGCTCTGCAGTGCCCCAGCCAGCGGGGGGATCTTGGCACAAGGGCCCCTGGACTTTGCCCCGAGTGGAGGGGGCCTGCCAGTGGGGTCATCTGCTGGCTCCCAGACACCCACACCAGAGAAGGCTGCATTACCCGAAATCAGCTTAACTGAACTAAAACGGCGGCGGCGGCGGGGAGGGGGTGGGGACTCATCTTACCCGAATCGTTTCTAAGTTGGCTTAAAACCTACCTAAGTCTCCACGGGCCCTTTTCCTCTCACGGACTCTGCCACCCCGCCACCCCACACCCCAGCTCCTGGCTCCCCATCGGGCTGCTCTTCTCAACCTGCTTCTCGGCTCCTCTTTCCCAGCTTGTCCTTTCAGCTGCCATTCCCTGGCGTCTGTTCGAGGCCCTGTTTCCTCCTCACTTGTCACGTCCTCCCCAGAGAAGGGCTCATTCGTCTCCGTTGCTGGTTACCATGGATGCTGCTAACTCCCGAGGGCCTACCCCAGCCTCGACCCCTGGGCCTCAGACCTCTCCGCACACCCCCTCAGATGCCCAGCGGGGACCTCCAGCCAACTCGGCCCCTGTTCCTCATTCAGCCTGTCCTGTGCCGTGACAAAACCGTTTGTTCCTCCCCAGCTCTTCCTCTTCGAAGGCCTCAGGCTGCGGCTGGGAGGGTGGCGGTTCCATGCCCACAGTTTCCTACTAGGACTCCGAGTCGTCACACACACTGCGGTCTCCCTTGGTGACCACGGCTTTGATGGAGTCTTGTCCCCGCGGCTCACACAGCACAAGCTCCAGGGAGTCAGCAGCCTCCCAGCTAGTCTGGGTGGGGGCTCAGGCAGCAGCCCCCAGCCTCCCGAAGGCTGCCGGGCCCCAGCACTCTAATAAGGGGCAGGAAAGACAGTCCCTGACCTCACAGAATTTATGGTTCAGTGGGGAAGACACAGATAGTAAGCAAATAAACTCACGAATACATTATCACCGCCGGGGCCAGTGCTGTCCCAAAGTGAAATGGCGATTTGAGGATTAACCACATCACGATGGGTCCAGTCTTCCCCACCCATAATTAAGAGGTCCCTGCGTGAGAGGGGACGCTGGGCAGGAGTCCTCGGTCAGCAGCATTTGACCTGCAAATGGACCAAGGAGGGACCCTGGGGAATGAAATCAGTGACTTTTGACTTGCAGCCTCTGCGGGTGAGCTGTGCAGAGGGGCGAGTCCATCATTCCAAAGAGCTCCTTTCCCCGATGCTGCCCCGTCTGCACACAGCTCCAGGCCTGCTAACCGGGGCCAGCTGTCCTTGCGGGCGCATGAGAAGTCCTTGTCCCACACATGGGGTGGTGTGACCTTGAGATAGTCACCCTTCCGCTGTGTGCCTCAGCTGGCCTCCTACAGCGGGAACTGAGTTGCCGCTGGGTGAGAAGATGGAAGGAGATGCAGCGCACAGGCCGAGGTTCACCCCGGGGCTCAGGGCGCCCAGCACCCTCCACCCAGAGGCCTCCCTCACTCCGTGAACCGCACCTTGAGCGACAGGAGACCAAACATAGAGTTGCTTGCGGATCTTTCCCGTTTGGCTCGTAGCACTGCCGGACAGCTGAGTCCAGGGGCCTTCGGGCCTAAGGCAGAGGCAAGAGAGGGAAGCCAGGCCAGGCGCGGGGGCTCACGTCTGTAATCCTGGCACTCTGGAGGCCGAGGCAGGAGGATTGCTTGAGGCCAGGAGTTAGAGATCAGCCTGAGCAAGAGCGAGACCCCGTCTCTACTGAAAAATAGAAAAATTAGCCAAGCGTGTTGGCACGAGCCTGTGGTCCCAACTGCTCGGAGGCTGAGGCAGGAGGATTGCTTGAGCCCAACAGTCTGAGGCTACACTGAGCTATGATAATGCTACTGCACTCTAGCCCAGGTGACAGGGCAAGACTCTGTCTTAAAAAAAAAAAAAATTTAAAGAGGAGAGAAGGCAGGATGCAGGCAGGGCCATGAGGGAGGGAAAGAGTGGCAGGAACCGTGGGCCCCATGCAGGAGGAAAGATGGCTGAGGAAAAGCCCAAGTGGGGTCTCCCAGTGGGGAGTCAGGGCAGAGCTTTGCGCAGGTGCCAGAGAGGACCGTGAACGGCCCCCTACTCCTGCCAGGGAGGAAACGCTGGGAAGAGGCCAGAGCAAAGATGTGGATGGAAGGCTAGTGGACGAGTCCAGGAGAGGCCTCCAGCCTTCTTCCATGGGAAAAGACCTCAGGGCCCGGGAGAGCTGGGAATGAGTGCTGTGCGAGGCAGTGAGTACTCTGTTGCTAGGGTTCAAAAGCAGAAGCCAGGGACCTGTACAAGTGTTCTCAGCTATGGACCAGTCTACTAGTATGTGTAAGCTTCAGGCAAGGCTTGATCCAGTGGCTCAATGCCCAGAATCACCAAAGACCTGGCTTCTTTCTCTCCTCTGTCTGCCAGGACACTGGCTTCCTCCTGAGTTTGGTGCCCCTGGCACTCACAGGCTTTGTGCCCACAGCTGGAATGGGCATGGCTGGTATCTATCAACCACATGAGGGATGGAGGGGTGGAGAGCTAGCTGAACATTGGGGCACTGCCCACAAGAGTATGGAGGCGTGCAAGCTGACCAGACAAGACCAGCGCAGGTGCCCTGTGAGGGTCATCTACACAAGGAGGGACTCCTGTCCTGGGAGATGGGGCTGGGTGACTTCTCAGCCCTCTTCCCACTGAAGGATGCTGTTACTGAAAGTATGGAGCGAACACCTATCCAATGCCCACTGGTCCATGGGCAGAAGCGAGGGGCCAGTAGGGGTTGGTGCTGGATGCCCCCTCAGACCAAGGCTGCATCTGCCAGCGGCTTCAAGGTGACCCAACTGGGAGGTGGCCTTGCTGGGTTGGTTTCCCGTAACTCTCACCTTCCCCAGAAGGCACTATTTTCAATGGGGGGCTGGCCTAGGCCACTTCCTGGTCCTCTAACCACAAGACTGCTCTTTTAATTTTCTTCTGCTCTGCTAGGGTCCTTTAGGGGAGCTGGGAGCACTGCAGTTCCCCTGGGGTTGATGATCATGTAGTGTTGAGTTTTCAGCTGTGCAAGCAGCTCCAGGCTATACAGAATGCTCCATTCACCTAAGTTTATATCACCAGGGTGATGCCCCCAAGTCTGTAACCTTCAAGGAAGCAAGAGTTTGGGGGAGGCCAAAGCTGGGCCTCTACACTGGCTTTTGGTTTGTTTTTATGTTTACTTTGGACATAATGGCGACCGTGTAGGTGGAGCTCACCTGCTCCTTAGGCTGTGGGCTCCCTGCCCTGCCTTCTGCGCACGGCCCTTCCTGAACGCACTGGCCGCCCCCTAGGCCCCAGCAGGAATTAGGGCCCCTCCCTCCAGGTGTGGTGAAGGCGGGGGTGAAGGAGCTCAGGGGACCTCAGATCAGACATGTTACACAACAGCAGGAGAATAATGAACTACGACATCCTGAACTAGTACCTCGGCTTGGAGAACAGGACTCCAGGGCGGGAATACCAGTTAGAATATACTCATATTATCTCATTTTCTTTTCTTGTTTTCTCAAAGAGACAGGGTCTCGCTGTGTTGCTCAGGCTGGAGGCAGTTGTGGCTACTCACAGGCATGATCAAGGCGCACCGCAGCCTCGCACTTCTGGGCTCAAGCGATTCTCCCGCCTCGGCCTCCCAAGTAGCTGAGACGACAGGTGCGCGCCACTGTGGCCGGCTATATTCATTGTCTTATGACCTGCAGAGGGAGGCTGTGTAGACTTAAATGTGACTAAAAACAATCCGAAAAGCAACTATTTTGAATTGGTTTTATTGAAATTTTACAGAAACCTGATTGGAGTTAAGTATGTAATTATAAGTCCAGTAACAATTTCTACAAAAATGCACATACAATGCCAGAATTCCTTACAAGCAACTAACATCATATTTTTGTTTTGCATAAAACATGCATGTATATCAACTGCCACATGTTGGCCAAAATCAGTCTCTACAAGCAGAGACGGTCCAATATAGTCATAAGAAAACTAGTTGTGAACAACAGGTAGAAAAAGAGGTTTTCTGGTTAATGTGAAAGAAGGAACAGTACCTTTCATAAAACAAGCCCTTCGGCACTGGGGTGATTGGGACTATTGTGCTGCACGAAACACATCACCTCTGAGACCTTGGTCCTGACCTGTGACAGGAAGTGAGGAACTTTCTGGTAGTTAAATCAGACATTTGAGAAGATAAAACTTTCAGGACATGATGGTACACGAACAGTGCAGCCCTGCAGAAGGGGTTCAACACACACTCCAACCTGGAAGCGTTCCCAAGCTGCTGACTGCAAACAGCCTCAAAGACACCCTGAGCCTTTTAGCCGGGTGCTCCCCACAAGGCTGGCTCAGGGCACACGGGCATCTCCTGCAGCCACGAGCCCTTCCAGCGCCACACACCGCTCTTCACGGGGATCTCGAAGAGGCTGAACGCCAGAAAACATGGGTTGTACCATTTCTTTGAGGCCTTGACTTTTTATAGGCCAAGTTCACCTTGTCTAGGGATTGGTGGGCACTCAGATACACGACTGCTGGTCACAAAAGGAACAGTAATATACATGTGCGGCTCCAAAGCCTAAAATGCTTTTGGTAACACACCTCAAGTATGTCACCTACGGTCAGGAAATACCTTGTTCCTCCAGAGGGAAAGCAACTGAGGGCTCTATGTTTATCAAAAGGTGTTTTCCACATAGACTGAGAGGTTTTAAAGAGATTTCAGATCAACTGAAAGGACTTCCTCTCAGACATGGGGTTTTATACAACACTTCATGAGGATCTTCAAAAGAAGATCTCACGGTCACCAGGGACCAGCTGTGGACACTAACATTTATACACACAAAACTCACTGTGCAGCCGAGGGCCTTGTTTGGAATCTCTTCCACAGAATCTGTCTCCTCCAAGACAGGGCCGTCACTGCCCTGCTCATCAAGTAAGCTAAGTCAGTATCTTTTCTCTTCAGCACAGATTCAAGGGGAAAAATAATAATCTACTGGGGTTCTAGTAACATTTTCATAATAGAACAATATCAAAATAGGTCCATTTTTAATATATGCTTATGAATATCCCTGATAATATAAAGAAATCCAGAGGACTTTGTAAACCACCAAGATTTCACAGGGGTGATACCCGGTCTGTTTTCTAGGCAGCAGAAAAGGGATTAGTATACTGGCAGATTTTATCCAGGAAGCCCTGGGAGCGCTACAGTACTGAAATTCTAGTATTCTAGTGCCAGTAGATTCATTAGTGAAAATTTCACTTTAAATTTTTTAGTAAAATCTGTAACAAAGGTTTGCTTCCTCAACCCTGTCATCAGCCAACCTCCCTGCCTGTGAGGGACATCAGGCTAGAAAACCATTGGTCTGGGCTGCTCTGGACGTGGGCCCAGAGAAACCAAGTTCCAAGATCCCTTCTAAGCCATGACCAAACCCCAGAGAGCAGGCACGTGGGAGGAGCAGACGGGCCCGAGGAAGCTTTGAGCCAAGGCAGCACGATCACAGGGCTCGGGAGGGACCTGTGGAGGTTCCAGCTGACAGGAAGAGTACCTTGTGATGCCTACAGAGGAGGGCCTGGCAGGCAACAGCTCTGTGGCAAAGTATTTGGGAGTTAAAGAACAAATCATTAAAAAAAAAACCAATTTGCTTTCTCAAATCAAACATCTTAAAATACATAAGCAAATAACCCTGTGTGTACTGGGGTGAGGGCTGAAGTCTGTGGAATGAGTTGCATTTAGCTGAGTCGTAAAGGATGCTGGGCGTGAAACAGCATGGAACTGTGGCGACTGCGGCTAAGGAGCAGGGAGGGAGCGTGAGGCCAGAGGAGGAGGCCTCTCCGAAGAGAGGACGGAGAGGGGACCGAATGTGAAACACGCCTCTTTTATTCCTTGACTAGGAAGTGGCATTTTCGCTGGCCCGAGGGAGGAGGCTCCGCGCTCCACTCTAGCTGCAGTAATACTGCATCCCGTCCACTCGCCTTCTCTTTTTTGACTGAAATTCTTCAAAGAACTGCTGAATGTCCTCTCTCTTAACAACCTGTGGAAAGCAAAGCAAAGATTAGGAAAGGGAACGGAGTTACAGCGACAAAAGGTCACAGCATTCATAAACAAGTCAAACGACACTGCTGGAAAGAATTTAATGTGTAGTTAGTTACATTTCTCCGTGGTATAGAAGGGTTCCTCGAGGCTTCCAGGGGCTGACTTGTTCAGAGTCAAACAGCGAGGTAGAACAGTCCAAAGCTTAGGTTCCACCACCTACCTCAGTTTCCTATACAAAATGGGATACAAGCAGCACCTATCTAAAAGGGGCATTTGAAGATCAGATGAGCTGTAATGCCTGGCATGCAGTATGTTCCCAATAAATATTAGCTAAAAAGAAGAGTGGCAGGGCCAGCACACAGAGAACTCCAAAGGTCTCCTCGGCCCACCGCTCGTGCTCCTTACCACAGCGGTCTCTCTGAAACGTGCTCCAACTCTGCAAAAGCACTCACAGAAAAATGTCTGTTTTCCTTTGAGATTTGTGCTTTCTTCTTTACCAACAGCAGAGGAGGTTAAAAAAAAAACAACAACTTTTCCCTATTCATCTTTGGGAAAAAGTACATACCTTTTTTTCTTGAGGTATATAAAATTAAAGATGTTTGCTATGTAAACAGAAAAATAATTGGAAAAAAAATTACAAGCACTACTTTTAATAAATCTCTTTTATGCAATAAAAATGACAAATTGGCCAAGCGTGCCTATAATCCTAGCACTTTAGGAGGCCAAGTCAGGAGGACTGCTTGAGGCCAAGACAGGTGGGGCAGGGAGAATGAAGGAACAGGAAAGCAAGCATGTGGGCCGGGCATAGTGGCTCACGCTTGTAATCTTGGTACTCTGGGAGGCCAGGGCGGAGGACTGCTTGAGACCAGGAGTTCGAGACCAGCCTGAGCAAGAATGAGATCCCGTCACAGCAAGACCCTGTCTCTACAAAAAATTTTAAAAAATTAGCCAGGTGTGGTGGCCTGTGCCTGTAGTCCCAGCTACTCCAGAGGCTGAGGCAGAAGAATCACTTGAGCCTAGGAGTTTCAGGTTGCAGTGAGCTGTGATGATGCCACTGCACTCTAGCCAGGGTGACAGAGTGAGACTGTGTCTCAAAGGAAAAAAAAGAGAAAGAGAGCATGTGAATGCTTGTGAGCAAAAGGGGAGAGAGAAAGAGAAAGTAAGAAAGGTGTATAAAGTGAAAACCTCCTGCTCATGTTCCCCAGGAATAAGTGCTACAAACCTACTCAAATGGCAATACTAACTTGCAATAATTTTCATGGGGTAAGATACTTAGTAATCCTCTAAGCGAAAAAATGTTAACATTTTGTCTGTACTCTGCTACAGACCAGTAGCTGCTGCATCAGTTTTACAAGCACCAAGAGTAAAACTGCTGGTAAACCTGTAAGGAATTAGGACCCCAAGAGATTCAAGATCTCGGTGGCTAACGCATCCTGAAATACCTGCAGCTCAGAGCTCTAATGTACTTTGCTAAACAGCTTGGGAGTTTCCCCTTATAAAATGCTAATGAATATGACACTTGAAAGTTCCAAAATGAAGGATCTGTCCCTACCTCAGGCTACAACCACCAAAAGCCAGTAAAAGGAAATAATGTCTCTGGCAAGGGTATTGTGGGAGAAGACCCAACAACACACAAATTAGAGTGTGCAAGTTTTGGTTTCCAGATGTCCTCAGATGGTCACAGCCAACATGCAGAGTAGAAATGCTAATGAATAAACATTTGAGTTCAGTAATAAATCATTTTATTGGTTTGTCTCATAAAATTTGTAGTTTCTGAGTTTTTTTTGTATGGTCAGACACAAACATTAAATAGAAGGTAGTCCATCATCTGAGAACATCTAAAACTTATTTACATTATTCCCTGTGGACAAATACAACCAGAGTAGACAAGCCTTAAGGCAATTTAAGGTTTTATTTGTTTTTCTGTAAAGATCTAGCTAGTAATGTCATGGATTAAACAATAAAAAAAACCATATTTTGCTATCCTTTTACATCATCACATCAGATAAAAACATTCTCTCTTCACAAAGACTCATAAAGAGTGGCTCCAGTAATAACAAAGTCCAGGGTCTTGAAGATGCACATAAAGAGTTTGTAAACTAAAAATTCTAAGACCCCCACCAACTGAATGGACCCCCTCTTGGGCAAAAGGACCCCAGAAAAACTTATAACTGAGTTCTCAGGCCTGACAGGGAGGGAGGTCAAACATATCTCCTCATACCGCCTCCCTTTGGAGTTTAAACTAATTGCAAACAACACCGATGCCCAGACAAAGCAAAGGTTAAGTCATGCCTTACAAACCATAAAATCTCCTTAAACTTTTTTTTTACACTCAGCCAGTATAATGTGGCTTACTTTCCAACCTGAGTGGTATAACATCACAGGGCAGACAGCAGACCCCATTACCTTAACTCAAGCATCCCTCTCTACCGATTCCCAGTCTTTACACAAAGCTTTATTTCTTTAACCAAGTTCAAATCAGAGAATCTCTGAACCCACCTGTAACTGGTAAGCCCCCACTTCAAGATGCCCCACCTTTTCAGGCCAAACCACTGAATACCTTCCATTTATTGATTTATGATTTTACCTACAATTCTTGTCTCCCTGAAATGTAAACACAGACTGTAACCTGGCTGCCTCGGGACTCCTCCGGCTTCTGGGGTTTATGGATCCTCAGGCCATTGACACTCATATTGGCTCAGAACAACTTCCGTGAAATAATTTTACAGGGTTTTTTTTTTTCCGTTAACCATTTTGAGTAAAAGTCTCAAAACTAAATGAAAAAAGACAACATATCTAATCTTTTATGTGATTTTAAGTATGTGTAAGATAAAATTAATAAATAGCACTGTAACCACCAACTGCATAAGAACAGAGACACAGGCCCTGGGGAAAGAGCACGTGCTTGGACACTATTTGAAATACCTCAAATGTCCATTAATAGTGCAGAGGTCAAACAGTGAGGCAAAATGCCCCATTACACCCATGAACATTCTTAGTTCTAAGAAGAAAGAAGCTTGAGTCTACATAAACCCAAGAATAGCCTTTATAGCAGGAACAAGAATAACTATAGTTTAAGAATGGTGGGGAAGTAGCAAACATTCACAATGATAGTGAAGAACGTTCTCTAAAACAACGAGAAAACCATTTAGGAGAAGGCTCTTTTAGCCTCTGTCTACCACTCATTTTGCAGAAAGGCAGCACTGTGACCTTGTCCAGAAATCTGGGCAGCTAAATGTTCCTGCCATATTTATGAGAAAGAAGAAAATGACCTAAAGTACCCTGGCAGAGATTTCTTCCAAGAAAGCAAGTCTCAGGGAACTTCTTGGGTATCCCTTAGACCCATATCTGGCTATAAGCAGAGCAAAACATTTCCTGTTTATAAGGACAGCCTTAGGCCATGAAGAGAAAAGTTAAATCTTGTTTTGCATCTGTCTTTGGAAGATAGAAAAATATTTTAGAAAAAAAAAATTCTGTCACAAACATATGAATAGGAAAGGAGTGGGAAGTATAGGTATTTGTAAATTTATCTGGAAGCCTATCTTAGACATTACACATTTTAGAGTCAGCTTTTAAAGGATAGACTATTCTACTAGCAGTAAGAGAAATTTTTTAGCCCCAATGATAAAGTTCTTCTACTCTAAACTATGGATCTCAAAATCGCAGAAAACAGGTCTAGTTTTAATGTTTCCTGCCTAGCCGTTTTTCCCTTACTCTCCTAAGAATCCATGCTTCAAGGTCAAGGTCAGCAGAATCAGTATCCTGACTCCATCCAATCTTCTAAGCTACAACTACTCTCTCCAGATCTTATGGGCTGCTCTAACTCCAACCCTCATTCCTCCTGGCCCAGCTAGAGTTGGTAAGGACTCCCATCTTGACCCCTGGTGATTCACTACCCGGGAATCACCCTTAGCCTGCCGATGATTTTCCCTTAGCCTGCTGATACCCCTAATAAGCAGTCTCTGCAGGAAACTCTCAAGTACCCCACTGAAGTTGCACAGTCACTTTTTTTTATCACCAAAGCAAGTAAACAGTTTATTCAAAACTTACAGGGCTATGATTAAAATTCTTTAACTCAACATACCGTGCCTTCATCAGCAAATCTCTTGAGATAGTCTTTAAGTTCAGTCTTCAAGTCATTGTATTCTAAATCAAAACCACAAAGGTACTTAAAATTAAGATAAGCCATTTGTTTTCAAAACAAAATATTCCTTTGCCATTTACATTTCAGTATGTTAATACTGTCATTTAAACCAAATTTTTCTTAAGTGAAACCTGCATAGAAACTTGTTCCCAATTTCTCTGGACTTTTTCCATGTTGACAGCTGGGACCCTTTTTCTTTTTTTTTTATTTCAAAATATTAGGAGGGTACAAATGTTTTTGTTACATGGACACCTTGTTTAATGCTTAAGTCTGGGCTTTTAGTATGCCCATCACCAGAATAGTGTTCATTGTACCCAATTTTAAAAAATAAAAATAAAAAACCCACAAAAAGCAGAGATTTCCTTACTCCCATAAAGATTAGCTAAGATTTTTTTTAAAGGGCTTTCTATTTCTCTGGAATTACAGTAGTTGAAATAACCTTGAACTCGTTAAACATTAATTTTAAAACTCATTCACTCAACAGTTTATACTATGTACGAGCATCTTAAGGACTACAAAATCTTTTAGATGCAGCTTCCGTCCTCAAAAAGCTTTTAGTCTAATAAAGGGAAATGGAAATTAATCAAAGTTACAAATAAAAGACAGAAATGATTAATGTCATAAAAGAAATACAAAGGTGGTGGCATGGGAGTGGAACCGGCTGGGATAGAAATCACGGAAATAAGTTGGGCATGCCGCAGGGAAAACATAAAAGCCTACAATTAAGGCTTAGGAGATATTTTCCCCTCTGGAGGTTTCCTGTGAACCGCTGAAGCAACCTCAAGAACTGTCAAAAAGATGACATGCTTTGCTCAAAAAGATGACACATAGTGCTCAAAGAAAATTATTTCAATGGATGGAAAATTTTCCTATCATTCTTCATTCATACATCTACCCTTAATCAAAATAGCACAAGTTGTGGTTTCTCAAGCATGTAATTATTCTAGCATGTAACTCTGATTCAATGGTAATAGCAGCTGAATACCAGCAATATGAAAATCAAGCATCTGTAGTTGGGTCCTGCTATACAATTCAAAGTTTTAATTTTCTTTGTATTAAATTAAATATATAGGTGTTTCTTGCCCTTCTTATACATTTTTTTTTACATAGTGAAGGAAACTTTATGAATTTCCACTAACAGTACTTACCACAAATAAGTTCGACTTGCTGGACTCTATTCATGCTGTTAAGGGTATCCATTAGAGGGTCCCTCCTATCAGTTGCCTGGTCAATCTTGCCTTTGTTTTCATAAGCCAGAACTGTGTCATATTCATCTGTCAGGAACAGGACATCTAGATCTCCATACATTTTCTTTAAAAAATAAACCAGTTTCCCTATTAGAACTGTATTATCATTCTCAGAAAGTCAACTTCATGAGAATTACTAAAATTCTAATTTTTTTAGATTAACACCTAGAAAAATCAAAGCCTCTTAGCAGAGTTGCTTGAAGAACTTCTTTTAATTTCAAAATATTAAGGAGGTACAAATGTCTTTGTTACCCGGATACCTTGTATAATGCTTAATTTGGGGCTTTTAGCATGCCCATCCCCATAGCAGTGTTCATTGTATCCGATAGGTAAGTTTTTACCCCTTCTCCCCCTTCCACCCTCCAGAAGGACTTATTCTTTTTGTCCAGTTTCTTTCAGAAATCCCCCAACTTTTAGTAGATATATGATCTATGAGCTCTTTATTTTAAAACCACTGATTTACTGTAACTTTCAAGCAATTTATGTTTCCAAGCAACTCTATGATACAAAAATGATAAGTAGAAGATTGCTATTTTCTACCAAAATTAAGATAAGTGGCTGGGCGCAGTGGCTCATGTCTATAATCCTAGCACTTTGGGAGGCTGAGGTGGGAGGTTTACTTGAAGTCAGGAGTTCAAGACCAGCCTGAGCAAGAATGAGACCCCATCTCTACAAAAAAATAGAAAAATTAGCTGGGTATGGTGGCTCACATCTGTAGTCCCAGCTACTAGGGAGGCTGAGGCAGGAGAATCACTTGAGCCCAGGAGTTTGAGGGTGCAGTGAGCTACAATGATGCCACTATACTCTAGCCCAGGAGACGCAGTGAGACTCTGTCTCTTAAAAAAAAAAAAAAAAGGTAAGTAAAAACTATTGTGTAATTATTTTCTTATACAATCAATCAGATTGCAAGTAGTGTTTCATAAATTTGCTTAGCATAGAATTTTTGAAAGTCTCCTACACTCCTATACTAATTCCATAAATATATTTTTCAGATGTTCTTATTTTGGGCATCAGTACATAAAACACACTAAGACCGAACTTAATAAGGTATTTACCATACAGTCTTGGCAGGTACATAACTTGCTACGCCAGTTCAGGGGCCAGTAGGTGGCAGTGTTTTTCTTTATGAACTGCTTGGCCTTAAGCTCCAGAAGTTTGCAGCCTGATTGTGACTCCGTGTTGAGGCTTTGATTCTTAAACACTGTCTGAAATAAAATTAAGTTCTGAAGTGTGTTTTTTAAACTATCATAGTTTTCATAGTTTAGATTTTGTAAATAGATTTATTTAGGCAAAGGATACAATTGAAATCCAAAGCTATAGAGCTTACGGAATTAATTTTGCTTAAGTTTCATTTCTTCATGGCTTGTACTTCATATATTACCTGGAGATCGGATTCAGAACTAGAGCTGGTACATGGTTCATTATTTTGCTCTGCTTTAACTTCCTTTACGGCATCCTTTCCGTGTACTGGAACATC